>CABIKL010003270.1:0-11178 GCA_902196195.1 Aptinothrips rufus | reverse complement strand
TCAATTTTTCAGCCGGAGGATGATTTATTTATTTGTTTAGTCCCTGAACTCTGCTACATGACTGGTATCACAGATAAAATGCGTGCTGATTTCAAAATTATGAAGGACATTGCTACTTATACTCGGATTTCACCCAATCAAAGACAGCTAGCTCTGAGGAAATTTCTCAGATCTGTGAATGGTTAGCGACTTCGCAAATCTTTTGCATTTGGTTCGAAGAGAATGTAATTCTGGACTTAAGTCACTAAAGTACATTTCACTGTCATTGCAGATAACCCTGAAGCTTCCAAAGTGTTGAAGGACTGGGGTCTTCAATTAGAAAACACCACTGTTTCATTTGATGCCAGAGTTGTTGTTATGGAAAAGATTGTATTCGGTAAAGGTAGAGAAGTTTCAGCTGGGCCACAAGCAGATTGGTCAAGGGATGCCTGCAATGGTGAAGTTTTGAGCGCGGTAAGCTTCTTCTCCTTGAATCTTGTTGAAAAGCTCTTGAGGTTATTTGTCTGTCTTGTACTTTTGGCATTAGTATTTGATTTAATATTTTGGCATTGTAACTCCACAGGTTGATTTAAGAGAATGGCTGGTAGTTTGCACCTTAAGGGACAAACGGGTTGCAGAGGATTTTGTGGGGATGATTAAAAGAGTGGGGAAACAGATGGGAATTGAAATTACTGATCCACAGATAATCACATTAAATTCTGACAAGACTGACAATTATGTGAAAGTTTTGAGGGAAAACATCAAACCACAGCTGCAATTGGTAGTAACAATCTGTCCAACTTCGAGGGACGACCGATATAATGCTATAAAAAGAATTACTTGTGCTGATCAACCAATCGCCAGTCAGGTAACAAAACTTTTGACAGTTCAAACTATCATGGTTGAAATAGTGAAGGGTGTGATACTGAGGGCATTATTTTCATTGCAGGTGATAAATACTAAAACTATAAGTAAACCTGACAAACTTAGATCTGTTGTGCAAAAGATCGCCCTGCAAATCAATTGCAAGTTAGGGGGCGCTTTATGGGCTGTCAAGGTCCCATTTGTAAGTTGATAATAATAATAATTTATGTATTGACTCTTTCAGTCAAATGTTGACATTTCTTTGAGCTTTGCCTGTTAGTGCTTTCCATGTTCATTTCTGTATTGAACCTAATAATCTACAGGATAACTTGATGGTATGTGGCATGGATGTCTACCATGATCCATCGAGAAAGGGTGCCAGTGTGTCTGGGTTTGTTGCAAGTTTGAATCAGACCCTGACCCGCTGGTATTCTAAGGTGTGCTTCCAAACACCTGGTCAGGAATTAGTGGATGGATTAAAGTCTTGCCTAATAAGTGCACTTAAGAAGTACTATGATGTAAGTATGCAGATATGATCAGCATTTTTGAAACTTGATATATTATTGACTTTTACCTGTGACTTTTCAAGGACTTATTTACTAAATTGTTTTTTTTCTGTTACAGGTTAATGGAAAGTTTCCGGATCGTATTATCATCTTCCGCGATGGTGTTGGCGACGGCCAATTGAAGTATTCAACAGAGTGGGAAATTCCACAATTACTATCATGCTTCTCTACTGTCAACCCGAATTATGAACCAAAATTGACTGTGATAATCGTTCAGAAACGAATCAATTGCAGAATTTTTCAGGAACTGGTGAGGATACCTTTTATCACTCTTTGCCAGTATGTAATATCCTCATGTCAAAAGACAAACGTTTTTTTTACCTTTGTGGTGTTGCTCTCCGCCTTTTGTCCTATTTGTCCCTCAATACTGTGATATACACATTTTGAAATTTATATGGTTGTACTTTCTTGGAATTGCTTACTTGTATCATGCTCTGTAATTATCATGCAATTAAAATATTTGCAGAATGGGACTTATGAAAATCCTCCACCAGGCACAGTTGTTGATCACACAGTGACTAGGCGAGATTGGTATGACTTTTTCCTTGTATCGCAGTTTTCAAGACAGGTAAGCAAATTCATCACGCTGCTTCTTTACTGAATTGACAATATCAATTATTGATCAAATTTTCTAACAATGTTTTTGCAGGGTACTGTTACTCCAACTCATTATGTTGTCATTCATGATGGTTGTCAAATGAAAGTCGATCACATTCAAAGACTCAGTTACAAGCTGACACACATGTATTACAATTGGCCGGGAACTGTGCGCGTTCCTGCACCATGCCAAGTATGATTAATTTTAAGTTATTACGGTATGGATGTCGCCATTATATTCCACAAATTTATTACTTACTTTTTTCCTTCTTTGTTTTCTCTTCAGTACGCCCACAAATTGGCATATCTTGTGGGCCAAAATGTTCATCGCGACATCTCGGAGAAGCTGTCGGACCGACTGTTCTTTCTGTGAGCCTGCTGCTGATTATTGTACACGGGATCTGAGCTGTGGAGTAACCTATTTAAGAGACACGCTATCCCTGTTCATTTATTTTTATACTTCTAAACTTACAAATTGACAAAGATCTATCAACTTTGATAATTTTCTTTTATGAGACATATATGTCATGTAATCAGGTATTACCGTTGTATTTCGCACTGACTTCAACACTTTTTGTGAAGAAAATACTTGTTTAAAGATCAATAAAAAAAAAGTTTTTTTTGTTCCACTTAATCTGAGCTTGTGATTTTTTGTTCCTTTTTCCATTATGATATGGTGATGTGACTAGTTAATAGCTATGGTGATCTCTCGACATGTCAGCTAGTTGGGTACATCAGAAAGTCTAAAAGACCATGTGCAGAGATGATTCACCAATATTGAAACTAAGAGCCTAAACCCAGAATTTGTCATGAGAGATGTTTTCCTTGACGAATACTAGCTTCTAAGTTCAATCAATCAGACAAGTTAATGTCAGCGAAATTGCCAAAATTCGGGCTGGAAATATCAGGTAACTTTGAAACTGAAAAAGCATAGCAACTATCCTGATTTTTTTTAAAAAAAAGAGGGGGGGACAAAAGTATTGTGCTCCCCGTTATCAGTTGCTGTGAATAGTACTATTGCCGTATCACTTCAAGCTCGGGGAAGAGAAGTGCAATGTGCTGGGTGGTATGGATGGGCTCGTGAATGAGCATGAACTTCGAAACTGAAGCAGATGCTGCGATTCGCGAAATGCTTTTCTTTGGCTCTTTACTTTAGGATTTGGGCGATGACCATTCTCCCCCGCGCCACTCTAGTCTGTGCTGGGGGCGGCTGCAGGGAAGGGGCGTGCCGGAGGTGCGGCACGGGTTCGATGGAATGGGGAGGGTGGGTGGTTGTGAGACGCAGCGCAGCCGAGGGGTAGGGCGGCAGGGCAGGGCAGCGCAGCGAGTTTGTTGATCAGCTGTGCCGCATGCTGTCGCTATCGTCTTCCTCCTGCAGTCGGCCGCCACCCACGCGCTCGCGGCCCAGCGCGGGGCCGACTTAACTTCGCTCTACCCGCTCTACCGAGACAGAGGCCGAGAAGAGCGAGTGACTTACACGTCGGTTGTCGGTGCTGCAGAATGTCACCAGATGGAGGGGGCAGTGCCCTGACATAACGAGACGAGCAGCGAGCAGCAGTTGTCTGCGGCGGCCTCCCCCACCCCTCCATGCGGGCAGGCATGGAGAGGAGTTCCGCCGGACCAAGGAATTCACAGGTTAGGTTAGGTTACACAACATTACACACGTAAGCCCTAGTACCCGAAATTCGTCTTATGTTGTTTGGCATCAACTTGACGTTATTCTGACGTCACTATTGACGAATCTTTGGGAGATTGCGAAACGCTCTCTGATGCCACGCCCGAGCCGAGGAACAGAAAATGGTCAATAACATCTATAAGTGATGTCAAAGTCCAGAAATTGTCATCTAGCCCATTTTGAGATTCAATTGTCTTGAAAATAGATCCTAAAAATGACATGTTTTTTTTTCAAGTCAATTTGACAATTTCCTGTTCCTTGCGGGGGACAAGAAACGAATGGAGAACAGGAGGCTAAATTTTTCCTGGGTTTCTTGGACGACTGGAAGGCTGGCGAGGTACTTCCAGGAGCCTTGCCCTTCCGTCACTCCGTCACTTGCCCTTCCCTCACTCATAATTTCTTACGAGCAACAGAAGAAATGTCATGAACGCACGAAGAGATCTGTTCGCGAATGAATAACTGAATGTGCTAGTAATATGACGGTTCCAATTTGTTCGTAAGAAATGGAGAGTGCAGTGCCAGTCCTGATAGGGGTGGGGGAGTGGCGCCTGCGACGTAGGCAAGCCTGTCGCACCTACTTGTTCTGCAGCGTCAGCGTAGTCTCGCGCGGACAGTGCAGCGGTGGTGAAATCGTACAGAAACTGTGTAACGCTTTTAATGGGAGAAGAGATGAGAATCAGCTCCAAGCCTTCCATAAATCCGGAGAAAGAGTTTAACTACATCCAAAAGGGGGAAGTCCTGTGAATGTCTCTTTGTCTTCCCTGCTCTGCTCCAGTATTCGGCAGTCCTTCACGGGAGGCAGGTCTGTCGCCTGACTGCGACCATTAGTCGACGACGCTGTCAGACAGGTGTAAATATCGTCCCAGCACCGCCCCGACCGACCTCGCCCCACCCAGCCCTACCGTCATCTCCTCACGAAATGGTGCACCTTACCGAGCGCGACCACAGCACAGTCACAGTCACGGAATAAGAAAGAAAACAATGTCGCAAAGCCTGGTTTATGCAGGGAAACGCCACTCGCGGAAGAGACAAAAACTAGTCAAATGGTGGACTTACTTTATTTTTGGAAAATTTATTTCGAATTTAAACTAAATTACCTCCACATTATTCAGAGATTGGGTACTTGGAACCGTAGACTACACTTACCCAATTCCTGAACTTCTGCATGAAAAATTTAGAACCAATTGAGTCTAAACTTACAATAAATTTAAAATAAATTTATGCACGCCAGTCAAAATAAAAAAAGAATGTAAATTAAATGTGGATATGAGCTAAATTTCAGCCAAATTTATCATTTTCGCACGGGAGGGTTCGTGTTCAAGACGTAGAGCTGTGAGTAATCAGGCGGAGTAGTCGGTCGGTTGGTTGGTTGGTTGATTGGGAGTCACGTAGAAAACTCTCAAAAAATTAACTCGATAATACGTCGAAAACAAACTAGCAGAAAATAACTACCTTCTGCGGCTCGTGGAAAAACTGCGCCAGGGAACAGCGCTGTGCTCGTGCAAGCAATAAAAAGATCGCTTGTGTCGATGAGGTGTAGGGCCCTCAGTGGTAGAGAGGAGTCGTTCGTCTGCAGGCGTAAGGAGCCCGCCTCCACTCCCCCCTGTCTCGGCGGCTACTCCAAGGGTGGTGAGAGGGGTAGGGGCGCAGGGGCGCAGTGGTCTGCGTGCTTGGACCCTGCTCTGCCCGCCCTGGACGGCCGGGCCGCTTGCCCAGTGCCCAGTAAGGTTCCGGTGCTGCTCTGACCGGCAGGCAGCGTGAGCCGTGACGGGTGGAAGATATGAAAGTGCCGAGCCCGGAGGGCCAGTGCTGGCAACTGTCGAGACACCGCGGCGGCGAACCCCACTGACCAGGTGGGTACCGGACTGGACCCGTCCACTGGGGTGGTTTCTCTCACACGTTGTCCTCATTGGGTTGTCTTTTCAATGTCCTCAGTTTGTCTTAGTACTCCCTCTGAGATAGCTATAATGCACTGTTAAATGGTTGCGAAGAATTCCTTCGCAAGCTACAAAGAATTTGAAGACATTGTAATACAACGCTATTCTTCGCAATTACAACACATTTGCGTTGTAATTACAACGAAAATGATTCGCAATACAATGAAAATCCTTCGCAAGAGTCATGCCCAACTTGCGAGGGATTTTCCTTGTATTGCGAAGGATTTATGTTGTAATTACAACGCAAATGTGTTGTAATTGCGAAGAATCTTGCTTCGCAATACAATGCCTTCAAATTCTTTGTATTACGAAGTCGTTTTTCGTAACCATTTTACTGTGTGACATTTGACACTCATTAACGTAGTTCCGACTTTGAATGTCGGAACCCCGTCGTTTTGAAATCCATTTTGGCGTCGATTACGGCGTTGAAAACGATTTCGTTCTGACATCGACGGCGCTGGTTCTCCCTGGGAAGTCCCTGCGGGAAGTTTAGTGAATAGGTCTCTTGGCGATCTTCATCTGTTCATGATGGGGTTTTAACACCTGCTCATGCTCTGCTATGCAGTGTTGCGTGTTGCGTGCCCTGTGGCCCGGGGACGTTATTATCACGCCCCGCGCTCCGCCTGCCGAGTCGCTGTTCCACTTTCCACAGCGTCAGTCCACATCCGAACTGGAGTCAGTCAAAAGTAGCCACCACTGAGATGTTAGGACAGTCGCGCAGTGCGAAATTAAATCGAAAGGACAAAGTCGTGGAATCTCGAAATAATAATGCTCTTCGCTCGGATCAAAGACGCGTTATTTTGAAGTCAGTGTGGCATAGACATGACGCATTTGAGTCTCTAGGGGGCGATTCCCACTGCCCTGCTCGGAGCGCGGCGTGCTGGCGGACTGGGCAACGTGCGAGAGAGATGGAGTATAATGGAGTTTCAGAGAGTGGAAGAGAGAGAGGTAGACCGGGATTCCGGCTTTTGCATCTCTCTCGCACTCACACAAACCCCATAAGATTTCATCTCACTCGCACGTCCACCTCTCGTTGACTGGCGTGACATGACGTGTCAAAGGCGAGAAGCTCTATATTATTGACGGGTCGGCCCGCAGTGGAGGTCCGTTTTGTTGGTTCTCTGCGGGGCGCCATGTATAGTGAGGTTTCTAAATAGTTCAGAATATATGACAGCGCGATGAAGGAAACAACGCATTAGAATGAAGCAGAAGCAGTGTCCGATGCGACTCCAATTCTGAAAACCATGTTAGCGTCGATTTCGACATTTAGAAAAATATAGTTTCGACTTCGGTGGCCAAATTTTTCACTGGGTGCGCCTTGTGGTCGCGTGCTTTTGAGACGCCGTTCGGTATTCGTTAATTCTTGTCTGTGTGGGGGGAGGCGGTCCTCGTCGAGGTCCTCGTCCTGTTGCATGCGGCGCCCCGGACAGCCCTAGAGGGACTGGAGGGAGAGAGCAGACCTCGATCCGGTCACCGCTCATTGGTCGGTTAGAGATAGGAAACATACGCGCCTCACCACCAACCACCATCGAGGAAACAAAACGAGGCAACTCAACCCAAAAATAAAAATTGCATGAAAACATTCTAAATGTTTCAGCTGTTTTTAGACTTACTACCGCGGTTTGTAGCGCCCTGATTACTTTGGAATAGGTCTCAAAATCATCTTTAAAAATACATTTTTACCCTTGGTTTCTGGTTTGAGTTGTTGCTGAGCACGGCCCTCTGCTCTAGTTCGCACCCTGTTTCTGTCCACGCGCGACTCGCGGCGTCCTCTCTCTCCCCTCCACCTCTCTGATCGGCCCCTGGCTGCGGCGCGCGACGTGGCGTGGCGTGGCGTGGCGTGGCGTGGCGGGCGGGACAGCTCGGGTGGGTCAGACTTTGGGTCAACGCCGCCAACCAGGTCACTTAGGGCTGCGAGGTCGACTTAGGAACGGACCCACCGCCAAGGCCGCGAGCACTGCGAGGAAAGAAGTGGAA
This sequence comes from Aptinothrips rufus, assembly GCA_902196195.1. Lineage (NCBI taxonomy): Eukaryota > Metazoa > Arthropoda > Insecta > Thysanoptera > Thripidae > Aptinothrips > Aptinothrips rufus. The sequence goes on along the minus strand of CABIKL010003270.1, from coordinate 3,583 downwards.
GGGGAGGCGTTCGAGAGTGAGTGAGTGAGAGAGAGAGACGCCGTTTTCTTTTCGCTTGTTTAAGAACTGGTCTGTTGGTCATGTTGCTTCCAGGATGCCCCGGCTGCTTCTGGCCCTGCTGGTTTGGGGGCTGAGGACCAGCCCCGCCTGGGGGGCGCGCAACCCCCGTGAGCCCCCCACTGTGGACATCCCTGGCCAGGGCGTGGTGGTGGGCAGGGAGGTGGCCGTCAGCCGGAACCAGAAGTCCACCCTGTACCTGAACATCCCCTTCGCGCAGCCCCCCGTAGGAAACCTGAGGTTCTCACTCCCGAAGGTAAGACAGCTTTGGACCGTACCTTATAGGTAACGTCTTTGACTCAAGAGATCGAACTGAGAAAGGAAAGCTTTCTAGTTATGTGGAAATTAACGATGGATTAGTCAGAACCTTTCCATTGGAAATTTACTACCGATTCGTAAGAGTGGACTACAGCACTTGTGAACCGACGCAACATTCACTGCAGTGAACCCCGCGTTAGCGTCCCCTTCACAGAGTGCCTGTTCCTGTCGGCAGACGGACCCGCTGCCCTCGTGGAGTGAGCCGAGGAACGCCTCAGCCTTCGGGCCGGCGTGTCCGCAGCTGGTGGCCAAGCTGCAGGAGCAGGACCGCATCCTCACCAACTTCCTGCTGGACAAGACGCTGCACACCAGCGAGGACTGCCTCACCCTCAACATCTTCACCCCCGACGGTGAGGCAGCAAACAGGGGAGCCGGGGGTTAGGTTAGGTAACATCAGTTTCGAATTTTGGGGAGTCATTTTGAGAGCTATGCCAAAATGATCAGGACACTCTAAAACGCGTTTCTACATAATCCTCAAAATGAGTACCAAAGAATCCGAAACTAGACGGGAGAGAACCGCCGGCATCACCTGACCACGAGTCTCCCAAGGTGCAGGCTGAGAACTCCCGTTCTGGCCCAATAGGCTCTCTAAAAGAAACGCACTCACCGGCCGGATTGGTCCGACCAATCACCGAGGTGTGACGTCACATTGTCGTCACACCTTTCGCCGGGGAGCTGCTGCAGTATCTCTCTCTCTCTCTCTTTCTCTCGCACCTTTACATATTGCGTGGCTCGCCGCCGTTCCGGACGAAAACATTCTAACCCTTTCTGAAGTTTTGACCCTACCACCTCACGCACCCTGCCCCTGCCCCTACCCCCTCTCTCTCCCTCCTGCGGGTAGCCGGTACTTCTCCCTTGCATAAATTAGATCGATTTTTTTTCCACGGCCCGTGGTGTTGTCCCAGCCTCAGCCTTGAACTGTGGCTGGCCGTCCAGTGGTTTAATATTACGGCGATGATTAGAATTGCAAAGGTTGTCTCGGCGGGTGCAGGGGGCGGCAGGGGCGGGCTGGGTTGGCTGCGATAACCATCTGCAGCGGCATCCCTGTCCATTACTATACCACTGTAAAAAAAGTAAATAAATAAGATACCAGATTTGGGGAGTCCTTTCCGAGAAACAGGGGTGAAGTAACACCAGTTTCAAAATTTTTGGAACTCATTTTCAGGATTATGTAGAATGTAGTTTAGAGTGTCCGGACCATTTTGGTAAAGGTCTCAAAATGTGAACCAAAAATTCCGAAACTGGTATTACTTCTCCCCTGTTTCACGGGAAGGACTCCCCAAAACTGGTATTTTTTTCACAGTGACCTTCAGATACGCGCTACCCCACTAACGCAGACGAGATACGCTGTTGTGAACGGGAGGGACCGCGACGGACCGCGAGTGCCCGCGGCGGTGTAGCGGCAGCAGCCTCGCTGCTAGCGCCTGCTTCTCTCAGGGTAGGCAACAGGACAGCACTCGTGTCGTGCGGGTCTGCCTACGTCAACAGTTGCAGGCGCTAGCCCGGCGGCTGCTGTCTGGTCTATACCTCGCGAGCGCGTCATTAAGTCATTTATGATACAGTCAGTCCGGTTACGCGATTAGGCACTGCTCCGTTGCCCTTCGAGCCGATGGTTGCGATGACGTCACGCCGTCTGACCCCGCTGCGGTGGCGCGGTGTGTGGAAATCGCACCCGCGATGTTGCACCCCCGCCGTGCAAGCTACCCTGTAATAACTGGAAACATCAATGCCGGGGACGTAAGGTAGTGCCGCTCCCCACGCCGCGAGCTCGCAGCTTCAGTGATGGATATTTGGTACGGAAGAAGACAAAATTATCCTTTTGACTGATTTGGTTATGACAAAGAAAGGGACGACTCCTTCGTGAAGTCCGAAGAGAGGCCAAATTAACGGGGGAAAACGAAATTTTGCTACTCTTTCTTCTGATCTTGTATAGTCGTTTTAAAATCCTTCTTTACTTCTGACAGAAAGTTTCAATGGATTTTTTGACGATGTATCTTTTTTGCGTCCTTTCCCCCTTATTATCGTATGGGCTTATGCTTCTGTTTGGTGCAGCGCATACAGCGTGAGAGCGTCATGCGCAGAGTTGAGCTACCACCGTCAGGTTGAGTGGCACCCCCGGCCGCACAAGTCTTCGACGTAAGCCAGCGCAGACGGACTTCCCCCTTCGTAATTAAGGACGCAGTTAAATCGAATCGTCGAACGAAGCCTTACGGTTAATCAACGGCAGTCATCGCGCAGACACCCTCGAACAATTATCAGCTGCTGCTTCTTGATTCCCTCCGGTTCCCCCACCAAACTTTCTCAGGTGAACTGTGCGTGGCTGCGTGAGGCCTGCTCGGCGGAGCGGGGCGGGGCGGTGCGGGGTGGGGCGGGGCGGGGCGGCCGCACTGTTCATCGTGCTTCACGCCCACCCATCATTGTTTCTTTACATGGAATCGATACTGAAAGGGTTGAAAGTTGTTTATTTTCTGGCGCCCATAATTCTCGGCGTGCTCCCACAGCCCGGCCTAGACCAGACCAGGGACCACCGCCGCAATCAGGAGCAGAGAGCCTTGAGGGGAGAGAGCTGCCAAGGTCACGTGACCTCGAGGGCAAGGCGCGCTCACCCACTGAGAGCAGCTGAGTCACGTGACGACTGCGACTCTCTCGCACTCTATCCTCCCTAATCGAGAGGAGGCGTGTCGTCTGAATGAGCTCGTGTTCAGACCGCTGGCTCCAGTGTGGAAGCATTTCCAGACAGCCGCCACAGCAGGCAGGGGGACAGTACAAATATTGGCAACAGAATATCCAGCAAAATATACATGGGCATGGAAGAAAATTCCGGAGAGTTCCGTACATTTTCAGCACAGTTTTACGTAAATTTCCATAACATTTTTTTTTTTACATTGATGAACGAACATACGAATCTTTTAGTTGGATAAGGAAAGTGCACTGTTGGCAGTATAGTTCAATGACACGCAGCGCGAGGACTCTCGCTCTGGCTCGGATCCGACGCGAGGCGAGGCGAGGACCTCGAAGACACGGCAGCGTCTCGCGGCGGCAGTGCAGAGCTTGCAGAGCTTGCAGAGCGAGGTGCGTCCTTGGTCCTCTCCCCGCCCGGGTGACGAGACGAGCAAGGCACGGGAATCCGATACCCGGTCACTGTCAGCTGACGAGTGGGGTTCACAGAGGGTGTATTTCCGCCTGGGTAGTCAGAGGTCCCCCCTCC
>CABIKL010003269.1:0-11179 GCA_902196195.1 Aptinothrips rufus | reverse complement strand
GGGAGAGAGAGAGAGAGAGAGAGAGAGAGAGAGAGAGAGAGAGAGAGAGAGAGCCATAACGTGACTCTATGATGCTACGCCTAGAGGATGGCGAGGACAAGGCCTTGCGTGCCAGACCAAAAACGGTCAAATTAGCAGAAAATAAAATAATGAAATGAAAATAATTTTGAAATAATTCAAATTCGAACCATTCGTTATTGTTAATAGGCATCCACAACGGGATCGCGTGACGGGGTTGACTCTCCCTAGCAGGCTCTCTAAAGGGCCGCCTCACAGCACGAGGATCAGCGGCAGTCACGAGTGTCACGAATATGATTGTCTCTCTTCGGCTGCCATGGCAACGTTTACGATACATTGGGTGCGGTGCAGTGCGGTGCGGCTCCGCGGCTCCGCGGCTTACAGTACAGGTGCTGCGGGGGCGGGCGGAGGAGCAGTGCGGTGGGCTTGCAGTCCGCGCGCCGTCAACACATCATACTTGTGACTCTTTCTCCTGCTCCATTCAGAGACCAAATGGCCAACAACGTGCCGCCCAGGCTCTCCGGCTCTCCAGTGAAAGACAATAAAAACATAGCAATCAACCAACATCAAATTTGACAGCAAAACCTAGTGATCAAAACTAACCGAAACCAACGCAAGTCAATGCAAAACGACCTGGCAAGCTGAGCAGGGGAGGAGGAGGGGGAGGGTGGTGGGCTCGACTCATCGACAGCTCCCTTCCAAATGCCCGAGCCAAATTTGAGAACGGGCCCTTGGAATGCGGAACGATGGGCGAAGATGAAGGCGCACAAGGGACCTCTCATTCTATCCCGAGCCGAGCCCTGCCGAGCCGCACCGGGCGAGACGAGACGTGCCGGGACAACGGCGATCGTATCACCATGTCTAATCCCTCTTAATTATTGGCATTTAGGCACAGTATAATTATGATATTATAGTACGTCTCTCTCGGCAGGTCGGTGCCGCGTAGCAATCTGTCTCACTCTGGAGCTGCCTTGGTGGCCAGCCGGGCAGGCTGTGCTTTACTGGGTCGTGCGCAGCTCTCAAAGCACCACACAGGCAGCTCGGGGGCGGATCCAGACTGAAGCATACCTCATCTACTGCAACCCCTGCAGATCGGGTCACAACGCTTCAAGTTAACTATCGAACAACTCCCAGCAAATTGCAGATTAGGTTATATTCCGCATTTCAGTTTTTCTTTGCCAAATGTATGCAAACTTGGGAAACATGTTCAAGCTTCGTAAGATAAGCAGCGCGTTCTGACAAAATTGGTTCGAAAAATCCTAACAATGTCAAGCAAAATCTGATACGATGCTTAATATTTCACGTATTTCTGGTGAAATGCATTGCATATACATGTATTAAGAAAATAACAATGGAAACCCTACTAAATTTCAAGTCGACAGAATATCATAACAAACGAGGAAATCACATTGTAAAGAAAGAGTAAGTCAGGTACTATCAGTACAGTTCACTCAGGCGACAGTGGTCATCAATCACCTCGGTGTAGGCTAAGTTCGCGGATTGGAAAACTCGAGCAAGCCGTTTTGTTTTCTAGTCGTGCCCCGCTCTTCCCTCGTACTCCAGGCTCATCTCGCCCCTTCTGATATCCTCACCTCGCCGCGTCAGATGGCTTTGTAATCATAGCGTGCACCTTTAATTGCCAGGTGTACGGCGTCTGGACGCGGCGGTTCGTTCCAAATTTGAACGCCTCTGTTTTGGCCCGCCCCCGCTTCACGCTCCGTCACTCAGGAACTCTCCACTCGCCAGCTCCGAGGAGGTGAGACTGCTAGTCGGCTAGACAAGCACGAAGTGTCGCCACTGTCACACAGCTACATACGGCTTGAAAAGCTTAACATCTCCATAAATCTTTGAAAATTATTAGTGCAAATCTAAAATTTGTTTTTGAAATGGTGATAATTTTATTTTGAAATCGACCACTATTTGAACACTAGTCTCTCGCCGAACAAAAATCACATCGTTTGAGTTAGTTTACCCGCGCCAAGGTTGAGACAAAGGCTATGGTGCTCTTTCTTGTGGCTAACACACTTACTATACTGCTGCACCTATAAGGGGAGCGGTGAGCAACATGGACGGAGCAAGTGAATCAGCGTGAAAACGAGCTCGACCTTTACGTTCCCGCGCTGCACGCTTATGAATTGGGTGGCATATGTGGAATTAAATTGTCGACAGCGCGGCCGACAAAGGCGGGATTTCGTTCTATGCTCTGACAAGGTTTCTGACGCGATGGGCGTAGCAACGTCAAGTCTCTAGGCTCGAGTCACGTAGGGCGTCAAAAGCTTCTTCTCGCCTGACCTCAATCCTAATAGAATGTGATTAAATAACGTTCCAGACGTTACAGTTTATATGAATCTTCTTGTTCTTCACTAGAGGTTTCTGATTACGGTTTTTGCTCGTTTGGGAAACTCACCTGTTTCTTTCGAATCCAAACTAATTTCATTTCACGTTCCTCGACCGAAAAGGCAAACTCTTTTCGCGAAATGGGAGTGTGATTATCTCGCAGCCAAAGCGTGACTCCATCAGATACCCGAACACATATGAGCGCTGGATCAAAGGTCACCTCTCCTTCCATATTTCACCTGATTCACAAAGGAGAAGAGCGATCGCTTTCGTTTTCCCGCGGAATCGAGATGGAACTTGGAAACAATTTGAAAGCCACAAACTGGGGGGCATGTGCGTCTCGTGGCCTTTCGGCGGTTTCACAGCGCTCCAGGGCATTGCCGTGGCCCGCCAAAACCGAAAGTGTTCCTCCGCCGTCATCATCCAGAACTGCAGACTGCCTGCTCTCTTGACGGCGATGGGCGTGATCCTGGACGGCACGCAGCAGAACACGTGATCAGCACTCAGAATGAATCCAAGCGAAACGGTTCAGAATGAACGACTGAAAATCATGCTTTAACTGAAGAAGCTGTTGCCATAAACGAGAATTGTTACGTGAGCAGCCCAGCGCCAGACAGGCTGGCACCCACAAGTATCGAGCAGTATTTAAGGCGATGTACCGATTCGATGGTATCGATAGCAGTCCGGCCAGGAAGGCACGAAGCACACATCCGCCAAATGAGGCTGCGCGGCCTCGCAGGCGTGGCGCGGCGTGGCGCGGCGTGGCGCCGGCTCGCAGGGCAGGGCAGGGCACGTATCATAACACTCGAAAGCGTAGTTTCCGGTCAGCGGCCTGCTGCAGCGCCCCACCAGCCCCTCTCCCCCATTCAAGATTCAGACGGGTGGAGAATTGAATGTTATAGGCTGGGGATATCGCCCCCTGCATCTCGCTGTGGCGGGGCGGGGCGGCGCGGCCCTGCTGCCCAGCTCTGCTGCCCGGCCTGGCGCGCTGGACAGCTCCGGGCGATCAAGATGTAGGTCTGGACTCCAGCGACAAATATATGTCAGCGAGGACGCTGTGCTCATCTGTCCTCCGCTGCAGGCGAGGGAGAATGCGAGCCCGCACTAATCCAAGCGAGAAATTGTGAATGTCTGAGGGTCAGCGGCTTTGGAATTATTCGCGAGAACACTGCAAAACGTACTCAGTTCTTCGGTTTGAGCGAAAAGTCTTTCCAATATTTAATAGATTTGTGGAACCCGTTGGATTTAATTTTGTTCACGGCGTCAGTTTTAAGATAAAATTACGTACAATTTTTTATTTTTTATGCTTGTTATGCGAGTTGGATTAAAATTGACCTAGTATGTAAGTTTAAGAAAACGGTGAAGTTGGGTCGAAATCTAGTGCAATAAGTCGTTATCTACTCCGTCAAATTCAAGCTGTAAGCATGGACAGTCTTTTTTACTCAAGAACCTCGTTCCCTGGGTACAGTCGCGGCGGAGATGACGTTACAGTACACGCGGCAGGGCAGAGCGCATGGTTGGCAGCCTGTCGGCGCGCTGCGAGACGTGAGTCACTCCCCCATCCATCGTGGAGCGGTATGGCCGAGTGGGCAGCAGGGCCTAAGTGACATTGTTACACCAGCGATGAGTCCACCGCGTCGCGGAACGTGCCGTGCAATGCCGCCCACCAATGCCGCATAGCCTCGCGACCCGGCGGGTGTAGTGGAGTAAGTTCACCACGCACCCGCGACTTCCGCTCGAGAAGCAGTCACTGTCAGCCGTAACTCACTGTGCGCGCTGTGGGCTCATCACACACGTACATTTATAAAACTTGCTCATAATTGGCAAAGCAGCCGCTTACCGAAACCATTCTGCTTAAATGGATTTGGAGCCGAGGAGCAAGGAGAAATCGCAAACAATAGAAGGATAACAATAGGCGACGGAATATGTTTGAGAACCGAATTGGAACCATTGCGACTGGTTGGCGATCCCTCTGCTGTGGCGGTGACCGTGATTAAGGGTGATGTGTGAACACCAAACAGGCGCGGCTATCGCTATCTGGTGTTCCTGATCAGGATGGAGCGGCGGAGGATGTGCTCACTTCGACCCACTCAGCAAGTCAGGGCTGCACGTTACTGTCGCTCTCCAGTTCATGAGCTCTCCGACTCTCCAGCCAGCGCTGGACACGGCTGGACAGCTCGTCACTGGAGCATGCTGGAGTTTGCTTAATTTCGCGCAAGAATGTAAGCCACCGCTTGGGGGCGGCCGGTCACGAGTCATTCTAATGCATGCGGCATTCTTTACCTTAACGGAAAAAGAGGTTAAAACAATTACAAGCAGAGGACCCGAAAGCCAGCGCATGAGCGCGTAAGTAGTGCAAGGTCATGCCCATTGTTGTGGGTGTTGTTACGTCACGGCAGGCCAGGGCAGGGAGAGGATGGCCAGATCGTCACAGATGCAGAGCAGCCGCTGATTCAGCATTGATAAGCCAGACTGTCGGTATAAAATGAACATCCTGTGCTTGAATTTGAATCCAGATATAGCATCTCCGTATAGTGAGAAGCACTAACATGGCGTTTATCTCATTTCGAGCCAAAATGTATGCAAACGAAAAGATCTGCGTCTGAACATCTGAACAAAGTGGGTGCAAAACAAAGTATCATCATCACGCAGTTTGGGGCTGTACATAAATTACGTAAGACTCTTAGGGAGGGGGGTGGGGGGCGGGGGTTCTACGCCCACCTTTCGGTCCTGTACCAAAAGCATGGTAAGGTTAGGTTATTCGCCTTACGATGGGAAGGGGGGGGGGGGGGGATCAAAAATAAGCCAAATTTGTCTTCCGTAATTTATGGACGACCCCTTTCGCAAAGGATACCGGGGCCAGTCCAGCAGAGATGCCACTGTGTATGCACGACGAGCAACAATAGGTCTGGAAGTCTGGTCCCTGCCATTGTTACGTTAGCTTCTCAGTGCGATGTACTGATTTACAGGCTCCGTGACCTCTTCTCCAGTAGCCCTGCTATTGTTGTTTACACTACTCAGATTAGCTGGCACTATTTCCAGTGGAGATGAGCGAAATGGTGCCAATTACTCCGCAGCGCAACGTTTCTAAGGTGTTGGTCACCATATCCGCTGTGTTGCAAGTCGAACAATAGCAGGCGAGTGTCAAAATAAAACACTGCTAGCTGATGATTCCATCGGCCCGACCACTCCTCAGGTGTAGGGCATACTACTTGCAGACAGAAGTGGACCTAAGCCAGTAAATCACCGACTAGGGGGCGGGGCGGGGGCGGGCAGCGTCACGAGCGAGCAGTTCTGATTGCATCTGAACGCGCCCTGTAACATAACTCGTCCAGCCAACAAACGCAGAGCGACCACACTCTGTCACTAATTACTGGCACAGTGTGTTGGTACTTCAAACATCGGAAATCTTAGACCGCTTGTGGACGGACCTGCCTCGCTCCGGAAGAGACTGGACCTGAATTAGAGCTCCTCCATCAATTCGGTGCCAATGAGAGCGGACTGATCGGGAGGCGTTCCACGGCTCATATTGAAATGTCTTCATGTTATACATCCGTATCAGATTGGACTGCAGGCCCCCAAATTGTTACAACACATTTGGGTGGAGCCGAGACCTTAGTTTATTCGGAGTCGAAGATAACTTACTCTCTTCATTGAGAGCCCAACTCAGTCGGCTGCTTAATGATGGAGGAATCAATAAAGAAATAGCCTGGCAGTAAGATTGGAGGCTTTTAAATGGATCTCTGATGAGAATTTTCATAATATACATTCTTATTTCCATGATGCAAAATTAAACAAAGTAACAAGAACAGGAAGGCGGGGAAGAGGAGAGCACAGGGCACGGTTCAACTGGGGCACAGTGCATCGGATCGGCACTGCGCTCTGTTCTGCCCTGCCCCGGCGATGGCACGTCGAATAGGCACAATAAATTGCAGGCGAAAGCATCCTCCCGAGCGATCAGGTGTGCTCCAGTACACTGCGAACGAACTCCCGCCCGGCCCCGCCATTCTAATTACACTGTCGAAAATTGGAAAATAATGACCACTTGCTGCAGCTAGGCAACACATATGAGCACGTGCTCAGTGATGAAAATACGCTGTAAATGTGCTGCTCAGAGCATACATCATTAATAAGGCACTGACGTGATGAAAACGTGTCTCATTTTAAGTGGTAGCCTGGAACAGAACCTTGCTCGTCCTGCGAAAATATCATCCTACACATAGCTCCACACAGCCTCTCTTCCTCGTCATTAGCATATTTTCATCTCCCATCGACTGATTTAAGCCAGGACAAGCACCCAGAGAAAGCCTCAGAATTGATGGAGTAGTGGGCGCGAAGCACTACTTGTCAAACACTAAGTCAACTTGTTCAAGCCTTTCTCATGGACTCAGTGTTTCTAATGTAGGGTATGGATATGAACCCTCAAACAAGGAGTAATACCCCCAGGGGTACTATCATCGAGAAAAGAACTGCGGATTACAGCTATTCAAAGAGAGACTCTTGATCACTCTAAAAAAATACCTGTTTTGGGGAGCCTTTCCCACAAAACAAAGATAAAGTAAAACCAGTTTCAAAAATTTTGGGGCTCGTTTGGAGGATGATGTAGAAATGCGTTTTAGAGTGTCCTGACCATTTTTGGTATAGCTCTCAAAATTACCCCCAACAGTTCCAAAACTGATGTTACTTCAGCCCTGTTTCTGCGGAAGGGCACACCAAAACATATATTATTTTTTACGGTGATGGAGACAAGTAAGCGCACCGTTATCCTGAAGACATGTAAAATGAACTGAATGGATCGAATTCACGTCACGTCGCTGCGTGCGAAACATCTCCCATCTCCCACCCCACACCAACCAATCCCCGCAGCCACCCGATACTCATGTCCTCGACAAGTAGCAATAAACCGTTCCAATTGAGCTCTGTGTGGTCCTGTCACAGCCAAAACTTTCACCAGGTTGGCAGTCTCCTGGCACCCCCGACAGGGCGCGCGTCGAGACCGCTACTTACCGCGTCACCCCCGGGCAGGGTCTGACAGGCTGACTCAGGCCGCCCCATCCGTAAAACCAACAACCACGTGTCTGGTTTGGCTTTTGGCTCGGACTGTACGGTGGACCGATCAGGCTGTCGGAGCCTCGGAGGAGATGGACTACACCGGCAGCAGGTGAAGAGTGCAGAAAGGACGCAGACGGCTGCTTTTCGTAAATCAGTGCAAGGCGGGGACCGACCGAGCCCGGAGGGGGGATGTCCGTCAACACGTCAACCGGTAGCAGCCAGGGCAGGAACACCGGGAACATGCCACGCCACGCCCCGCACCTCCACAGCCCAGCTGGATTGCAATGTACAGTTGTAATGTAATATCACGCTGCTTCGCAATATTTCAAGACAAGGTTTATTAGTGGCCTGTTGACTTGATACGAGAAACGGTTGGATAACGGGCTAATTTTTTCGTGAATAAATATTTACAGTTTTGGGGAACTAGCCTGAATTTTTTTGTATTAAAACCAGAGCATTTGCGCGATATTGAAGAAAATAATCCAAACGATTAAATTCAACAATAAAAATCTGAAATATTTCATAAAATTCCACATATTTTTGGTGAAAATTATTCCATGTAAATGTATTCAAGGAACTGGAGTCCGAGTCCACGCATCGTATTCAACCCTAGAAGCGGAAATAAGTGTTGTACTCTGTAGGCTGGGCAATCCAGGCAATCCGACGTGCTCGGAACGAGAACCTTGTCTGCACCCGCCTCCAATGTATTAGTATTCAGGCGTCTGTTTCTGCCATTCATTGGCCGCTGGCAGTGGTTGATCCTCCTCCCGGGGCCGGGCCTAGCCTGAGGTCGCTGAGGCCCGTCCCGTCCCGCCCCGTCCCGCCCCGTCCCGCCCCGCCCCGCCCCGCCCCGCCCCGCCCCGCCCCGCCCCGCCACGCCACGCCCCGGCCCGCCCCACCCCGCCCTGCACCGCCGCCCAGCGAGTTTACGCGACGTGGGTATCGTATCACGGGCCGCATCTTGCTGGGCGGGGTTCACCGCACACTTCCGATGACCTACTCCTTCCGTCCGTCGCTCGTCGAATTAGGGACCAAATACTACCGGATTGTCAACAGTAACGATCGCGGCCTTGCTCTTCTTCACGCGACAAGATGTCCAGCAGTACGCGACACGCAAGTCGATCCCACCCCGGGGTTCGATTCCTACTGCATCCCTCTTATATTTAATAATCGTAAAGAAAAACATCCGCTCGTAGCTCGGCCCCGATGCAAATTAAATCATGCCGCGCTCCGATTGAAAAAGTCGCCTATTAACGCCTTATCTTTCACGTAACACCTGCGAGGCGCTCTCGAGGGGCTCTGATTTATGACTTACTAATCGGAGTCATCAGCGCTTGTCGACCTGGATTGGTTCAAATTGGGCGTGACGCTGTGGAAGTGGCTCGGCCTAGTATCGTGATCCGATACGCTCAACGCTTTCAATCCTCGAAACTAAAACAAATAACCGACCATTATCTGTCTGGCAGATTGCTTTATTTATGAGGGGCGGTGGTACGGCGCACAGTCTGCTACAATGTGCTATCCAGAGCGGGAGCAGATACCACTACGGCGTAACGCTTGGAGCCACCCACCCCTCAAGGAGGTTCATTTTCACAAGTCTCGTCTACAGAGGGAGGGAATGATTCCTGAGCTGAGCTTCACTGTTGGTCACAACTCATTAGGAGGAGGACCATGTCGCGAGCAGGCAGCTCTCTCCCCTCCAGGCCCTCTAGCCTACCGACTGCATGGATATTGACTAGGTGCTGACGAGGCCGCACAAGGTGTGGGCGGGGCCAGGGGCCAGGCCTGTGATTTAAGCACGCGATTTCATTCCGTATGGCGCAAGGGCGTCCCAAATGCGGCTCCATCGGATCGGAGGGATAAGAGACGAGTGTAGGATGCTAATTAGAGTTTACGTGTTACCAGCGTTCGAATTTTAAACAGCCCGATCTGGCCTGACACGTCTTTCAAAACTTTCGACTGGCAGAGTAACAACAACACTGTTATAAAAAGTATGCACCTCAAATACTTGCGAAGTGCGCATCCGCTAGAACCCAACCTTTAACTGAGGAAAAATGAACTGAAATTTGAGGATAATTTGGCAATATTATTTTCACTCTTATAGTGCCTTTCAAAGTTTCGTGAACTCGTAAAAAAAATTTGCGTCAATAATTGCGACAGTCAACAACAAAAAACAAACTTTTTTTCGGTTTATGAAAGTTTTTTCCACACTCCTCATGTGAATTGAAAGAGAACATGGACTATGAGTTCCTCCCCTCCCCGACTCGTGCAGAACACATCGCCGCTCTGAGCTCATATCTCGTTGCACGCTCCGAGACACGCCCATCGCAAGCCCCCGAGCCTGGCCTGACTCGGGGGAAGACGTTCCTTTCAAATTATACCACTCTGACCCTTTACTTTCTATTAGGCGGCAGCCGAGAACACCTTACTTCAATTTTCTCACCACGACATGCCTATCACGGGCCGGGCTGCCATGGCGCTGCCCTGGGCGGGGGAGACCCGCCAGCGTCACGTCACCCGGCCTTTGACCCGCGTCAAACCAATGGAATTGAATTAATTTGATTACATTTCATCCAAAGAAATTGAATTTGAGCAAGTTCACTGGAGTCAAGATTATCCGATGTAATGATGTGAAGTTAAATTGATCTTAAATTTAAGCAATTGTGATGTAAAATAGACTGCAAGAAAATCTGCTAAAATTTAAGATAAATTGTATTTAAATTCGGGATAAATTTCGGATAGATTTGAGTAAACTGAAGTTAATTAGTCAAAATTAAGTTGCTTTGCTTCCAGTTTTGACGATTTAATTTTATTGCATACTTATCCGTTTCGCGCAGGGACAGCGGTCAAAATGGAATCATTCGTCTGGATATTCCAACAAGAAGAATGACGCGCAGATCGCACCGAGCACTGTCACTACTGAGTCACGTGACGTCACGAGTCACGTGACTATGGCTGCTCTCCGCGGGCCCGGCCCCATCCCAATTAGCTACACCGTGCAGCTCTGCGCCACGTCACGTCGCGTCGCCATATACTCACTCCTATGGCAGGCCAGGCAGCGCGCTGGCAGCGGGGCGCGCCGCGGCCGAGTGTATATCATTCACCAGATAACGCGCACGCACCCTTTGACCTTCCCGCGGCGAAATTATTAAAAATTCAGGACGGATCGCCCAAAGAGAATACCGGAACACGAAATGTGGCCGGTGCATCATTATAGGAGATCTCCTCCAACATATACTACACAAAGCTGAATGAAACCGGCCCTATGAGAGGTCAGGTGGGTGTGGACGTGAGTATGGGTGAGAGGAGGTCACGGGGGTCACTCCGCCCGCTCCGCCCGCTCCGCTCCCCTCCCCGCCCCCTGCCAGGCGCCCCCCCCCCCTCCTTCAAATCTACGAATCTCATTCACCAAAACAAGATCCACTATGCCCGTGCCGCTGTATAACAGGAACGGAATGCGTAACATGCCAGTAATCAAAGGCTGCGCGCTGCGTCCAAAGAATGGCGCAGACTGTTTACCAGCAGCACTCCCTTGGAATACAAAACCAGCATCAAGAGAGCTATCTCATGAAAAGTGAGTTTCGGTAAACACATTCTCTGTCGCAAACGATGAGAGCAGTGGGCCCCCACGGTTCGAATGACACAACAGTTACACCTCAACTTCGCCCTGAATCGAAACGCCCCAAAGGGTTCACAGGTAATGACGAACAGATGAGCGCGGTCCCTGCTCGTTTGCACATCAGAGTCTGACATCGAGGACCGCCCCTTCCTC
>CABIKL010003268.1:0-11180 GCA_902196195.1 Aptinothrips rufus | reverse complement strand
GAGGTTAAAGTCTACGGCCCTAAGCACGCGGTAATGGAGGGGTGGCACGGCTTCCCCCCCCCCCCCCTCCAACCCCATCCTGCTTCACCTTTCCACCCTGTCCCCTCCTCCAATTAACACCTGCAGCAGCAAGGGCAGCCTCAATATTGAATCAAAGATCCATCGCCCTTCCAGCTTTGCGCCGCGCCCTGCCGCCGCTCCACGCCACTCCACGCCACGCCACGCCACGCCACGCCACGCCACGCCACGCCACGCCACGCCACGCCGTGCAGGGGAACATACCCGTGCACTATGCGAAGCTCACTGATGGCGCCTTGTCCAGGAACAATAGCCTCGTTAGCGCACGGCCCATCCACTTCAAATTCCACCGTCTGTCTCTCTCTCTCTCTGTCCGTGCGTCTGACTGTCTCTCCATTCCCCTCACTGACCCGAAATCCTGCAAATATTCGCTCTTCTCTTTTCGGTGTGAATGGCTCGTCTGCGTCCATCTCTCTCCATCTAGGTTCGTGCCGCCGCCCCGGCCCCCTCGTCGCCATCACGTCAGCTTCAGATTCAAGTTTAAATTCTGGCTCAAAAAGAATTCGTGAGTGACATTTTATTCGAGTTTGTTGAGGAAGGAGAGAGATTGTGGGAGGGGGGGGGGAGTGTGTACGTGTGAGCGAGTTGGAGAGGGGAAGGGGGAGGGGGGGTGGTGTTGAGCGTGAAAAGAACACAGAGCGATGGGGCGCAGCGCCGCCCAGCGCCGCCCGGCGCCCTCGTCCTCTTCGTATTCTGTGGGTGTCGAACTGTTAACTTTTGTATGGACAGGAAGAGCGCCAAGTTGAATTAGCTGAATGCAAGCTGACTGGCATTCCAGATTCCAGTCCAGTGTGGGTCCGCCTCGTCCTCCCCGCCTCGCCTTCCCCGCCCCCACTTCCACCTCCGCCCCCACTTCCACCCCCGCCCCTTCCCCGCCCCTCCGCCCTCGTCCGCGGCCCCTCCCTAGGATGGAAACGTCATCGGGTGTTCCACCCACACGACACGGTCCAGGTCCATTCTCCTCCTTGAGAGTCACCTTGATGTGGATGGGGACCGTCCATAACACAGAGAAACCGAAACCCAGGTTATGTGGCATTAAAGCAACCGAGAACCATAGTGTAAACAATTATTTTTAAATTTCTCATTTTTGAGACTTGTTTCAAAATGCGTTTCGTAGCTTTTTGATCCTTTTGGTATAGCTCTCAAAATGACCGCCGAAAATACTTTTTGTGTTTAGTTTCTATGTTGAGTTCTATGTATGTACGCCCCAGAATCTTTGTTTTGTTTTTCTGTGAGTTTACCTATCGCCTCGCGTCACAGTCCTCTTGACATTGGGAAGCAAAGGAATATGAATTTGAATCAGCGTGGACGATCCCAAGTCGTTGTCGGCGCAGAGGAGCAGGGAGCTCCGGAGCGGGCCGGGCCTGGCCTGGCCGGGCCGGGCGCCCCAAGACCACGTAATCACACTGAGGTCAGCAGAGACTGCCAGGTGTTCATTTGGATTGTGCCGGCCGGGCCCGCTGAGGAGGGGAGGGGAGGGGAGGGAAGGGGAGGGCGTAATCTCATCCAAATTAATCACTATCGCTCGCTGCTTGCCTCTGCTTGCCTCGGTCCCAGGTAGGACAGGACCGCCCCGCCCCGCCAGGACACAGGTGATGTTCCCCCTAATGAAGTGACGGGCCCATTTGAAACACTTTGCGAGCCGAGATTTAGACTCGTTTATTCTTCGTGGTCTTCATGACTTCTCGCGATTCAGGCAAGTTGTTTTGTGGTCGTCGCGTTTCCTGGTCGCCTTCTGACGTCACAAGCGCTTCTGATCCACCCACATCCGCCTCTGTTCGACCGACATGTCGCCTCCCCGCCGCAACGCTCCGCTCACAAGAGGTCATCCCATTTTCATTTCCGGTCCCTTCATTCTTTTCAAGAGCCGCCCCGGTCGCAGTGACAAGTGTACGCTGGCCCGACCTATCGCTGCGCATGCAGCTTGATTGAAATGATCTCGTCAGCAATCTTGGTGTTCTGACGGTGAATAGACGTTAACGTCCCTTGTTCTACGCGGGACAACACAGATAATTCGCCAATCCAAATGTTCTGACGGTGGAACAGACGATAACACCCCTTGCTCTGCGTGAAACGACACTAATAACTCGGCAATCTATGTGTTCTGGCGATGAATAAACGTTAACGTCCCTTGTTCTACGTGGAACAACACTAATAACTCGATAATAAAATCGGATTTTGCTTGCACCGGTATATCAATCAAAGTGTTGCGTCCCTGCGCTGAACTCTCTGCCCCGCGTCCAGGTCAACGCTGAAGACTTGGATTTCAGTTTGAACCTCCCTCCCTCTCCTCACTACCCCTTTCATCAGATGAGTCACACCCACAGCTAGCGTCGCACACCTGCAGCTCCCCAGCTTCTTTCAGTCAGGGCTTTAGCAACGTTGAGGAGAAAGAAGGAAACTAATGTGTACTTGTGCGGGTAATGTCGGTGGTCTACCGTGAGCCTGGCGTGGCGTGGCGTGGCGTGGCGTGGCGTGGCGTGGCGTGGCGTGGCGTGGCGTGGCGTGGCGTGGCGTGGCGTGGGGCTCGAAGGGGCGTGGGGAGTATGGGGCGCGGCAAGGCGATTATGACTGCTCTCGCCATCCCTACTTAGTCGAGGCTTACAAACCCATGGATCCCCCCCCTCCTTCCTCCCCCCTTCCCCTCCCTTCCCTTCGCGCCTCCCCCGGGATGGCGCGTTCGGTATTTGTATTCCACGAAACCGACCCCAAACTAACGTGCTGTAGAAGTATGGGCAGCACAGAGGCGCTGCGCCATGCTGCGGTGTATCGCGCTACACACACCCGGGGGGGGGGGGGGGGGGGGGGGGGGGGGGGGGGGGGGGGGGGGGGGGGGGGGGGGGGGGCGGGACCATTCCGTTTCCTTTGAGGAGCGTTATTTAACGTCCCGTTGTGGAACACTGCCACCTCTGCGGTCACAACCCTTGCTGTCTTTTCGACCAGGCACGGACTGGGGTCCGGTTCATTGGGTAGCCTTATAATTATTTTGACGATGCCAGAAGCTGTGTCCTGAGTTCGTAGCGTGAGGTGGGAGGAATGGAGGGGAGGGGGGAGAGCGCTAGCACGATGAGTAGGTGAGGCTTGGAGTGGGGTGGGGACGGGGCGGGGCGGGGCGGGGGCGGGGAGCGGGAGGGTGATTGGCCTCACTAGCGCGCAGCACGGAGTGACCCATTAACATAATCGTCAGAGGATTTATGAATCCACTCGGAGTTCTAGCTCGAGACTTGGCGGCCCCGCCCCGCGCAGTGCACTGCTGCCAGTGTAATTGAAAGCGCGGTGGTCGCAGTAAAATGTTCGATCAGGGTTGACGCTCCCAAAAGGCATTGTATTTACAGGCATTATGAATGTGCGTAGGTGATTATCCTCTCGCCACTCTTTTGATGCGGTTCAGTGTGATGTAATCTCAAAACACCGCGTGTCAGAGCAATAGTTCTCACCAATACAAGAGAGTGATGATCACTTCATGGCCTAGTTTTACTGCGACAAACATTGGAATGAACTGCGGTCTTTTTTGGACCATGCCAAAATCAGAAGTCCGCTTTGAATTTCAGCGGTTTAGCAGTTTAGTGCGGCCCTTTTTGGCTCGTCAATTCTCCCCATTCGATAAGTGTGCTAAAAAATTTCACGAACATAAGGCACTTTAAAAAATGTCTCTTGGGAATCCTTAAGACTGCCACCATGCTGAGGAAAAATAAAAATATTTCTTTCTAATTTCCTCTATCGCAACTATAGCTTTTCTTTGCTGGATCGGTGCGTGCCGCCTGCGATACTCAGCATAGGCAGCCCGCCTCACTCGCGTGTGGGCGTGTGGCCTACGTACCGGCGCGCTGCTCGGCGCCGCTCGGCTCGGCTCGGCTCAGCTCGGCTCGGCTCGGCTCGGCTCGGCTCGGCTCGGCTCGGCTCGCACGGCCATCGCATTCAACACCCCCGCCCTTCCCGGCCCTCCAAGGACCAGCACTAGAGGAGAAGGGCCACGGACATGATCACGTGACCTGCCGGAAGTGAGGCTAGCCCTGCTCGATAGCGTTGCGTTAGTAATTAGACCGCCGCGCTCTGAAGTTCTACTCAGCGATGAAGTTGGAAGGTGCGAAATGATTTTTGTTGCAGGTTATTGCGGTAATGGTTTGTGTGGCCCTGGGAGGGAAAGGAGAAACCCTGGCTTGGGGGGGGGGGGGGGGGGGGGGGGGGATGAGGAGGGTTCTTACCCTCACCTCCCTTCCCTTTCAACCGTGTTCAGCAATTAACGGGCTATTATTGGGTGCCCAGAGTCGATTCGAATGCGAGGCCACACCGCGCTACGCCACGCCACCCGGCGCGGAGTCCCGGACACGGCAGCGTGGCTGTTCGGCATTCAGTGTCCGTGCAAAGCACGTGAATTGGGAAACACCAGCGTGACGAACTCATTGAAAAACCAAAACGCAGGCTCTAGGGTTATCCAACTCAGACAACAAAGGAAAAAGTATTTCTGATGTTTGTTTGAAAAGTAAGTCCGACATGCGTTACGTAACCTCCAGATCATTATAAAAGAGGTCCCCCCCCCCAAAAAAAAAAATTTACTCTTGGTTTCTGGGTTGAGTTGATCCAGAATCTGGTTTTGTTTTTGTTCTGCGCTGTACTGGTGGAAGGTATGTGACCGTGTCGACGCAGACTGTATCCGTTAGTCGCAATGCACCAGTCGTTGTGCTGTAGTAAAAGGGTTGTAAAGAACAATAGACCTGGCTCATAGAATCAGCTTGGGTCTATTTTTGTTGCCGTTTGTTTTCGTTTTCTTTTTGTGCGCCCTTTTTTTTTACCGTGGCATTGACACGCTGTGTCTGCGGCGGCCGCACCATGAGTGGGGAGTCCGAAGAGGTCCCCTGGGAGCTGTCGGCGTAGCCCGCCCCGCCACTCCCCGCCACGCGACGCCACGCCACCGAGTGACAAAGTTACTGCAGTGTAAAAACAATTATGTGCGCTTAGCATTCCGTCGCACTGGGAAAAAGAGGGGGGCATGCTCTGTGGGAAAGGGGCGGGGGCGGGGGCGGGCGGCGCACAGTGCAACAGGTCGGCTCACACCCCGACCAAGGTTTTGCGGCTTTATAAAAGTCTCTGCTGTCACCAGGACGTTATTCTTCTTTTTAATCCTGCGCGGTTTGGGCCTGGGCCGGACGACGTGCCCACTGCACTGCGCGCGAGATATGAGGTAGAATATCTATGCTCGTCTCTGAGCATCCTACTTCTTCCACTCACAAATGCTTTTGAAGTAGGGGAAGAAACAAGCATCTCCCTAAAATGTACGTTTCGTCCAGATGGTGGATAACAGTCAGTCGTTTTAACGTTGACCTCTGTTTCATATATAAATCATCATCACCTGCGTCAGCATGTTGTACAATAAAACGTAGGAAGTTTGACGGTTTTAAAGTTGGCAGCATGAACTTCAGTTCAGTCAGTGAGAGCCGAGTCTCTTGCTATGGGTAGGCGAGGGGAGAGAAGAGGCGATGCAGGGAGGGTGGGTGGTGTGAGGGGGTGGGGGCAGCAACAGGTTGAGAGTCGCATTGTTTGCCTACCCCTCAGGCGGAACAGCACAGTTTACGGCGAGTTAGCGCTCGGCTCGGCTCGGCTCGGCTCGGCTCGGCTCGGCTCGGCTCGGCTCGGCTTCGCTGAGTGTACAGCACCGCCCTGCCCTGCCCTGCCCTGCCCGTGCTGGGTTGTGACTGGCTCGGTGTTCTGAAGTAGGTTCCCTAGCAATTGACTACGTATGACTCCTAATCCATACCGACCTGTCGACATGATCTAGACTGTTGTTTCCTTAGCAAAATTCGTTTGTAAGGTAGTACTTGAATGAGTGACCTTAAACTCGTGGACAGGTGATGTGGACCAGCGCATGTCTTCAAGGCCGAGGTTGACTTTGCGTTGCAGCGTTCGGTCACGAGTACTGAGGCGAGGGGGTGCTGGGCGGGGCGGGGCGGGCGGGACGTGGCAGGGCGGGGCGGGGCGAGGCGAGGCGAGGCGAGGCGAGGCGAGGCGAGGCGGGGCGAGGCGAGGCGGGGCGGGGCGGGGTGGGGCGGGGCGGGACGGGGCGTGCCGTCCCTGCACGCACGCTGCTCGCCCGGGGGCGGCGTGAAGAACAGCTGGCCCCACTTCTCGACCTCGCGGGGGTGGGAACGCGAGCTGGCGGGCGGAGCGGCGCAGGCTACCTCAGAGGGGCAGTGGCTAATCAAAAGGACCGCGCCGCGCGTCACAGTAACACGCGCAAGTAGTGTTGACATTGCGGTATAGTAGTTATCCCGTCTACCGCAAAGCCGAAGAACCAATCGATGACTTGGCTGTGTGAATATCAAAGTGGTCCTCGAGTCGTCCTCAGGGTACACAAGTGGACAACACTTTATTTCAGGGTACGATTCTCAAGAAATTAGAGTTAGCAGGAGCGAAACTTCGTTAACTTTAGGTAAATCCACTCTTGACCATTGCAACTTTCCAGGCGGCGTTTGAATCTCCCGCCACTGATCGCGTGTCGTGTCCAGGTGAGCGTGCCGCCGCACCGCGCCGGCCAGACCGGGCAGACAGACACTGACAGCCAGCCCCGCCCCGCCCCGCCCCGCAGAACAAACACGTCACAGAGCCGAGCCGGGCCGAGCCGCGCCGCCAGCAGCGAGCCTCTCCGGGGACCATTTGCTTGCTGTTCGTGCGAATCGCTTTTGTTTGCTCTCGCGATGGTCAGGCGGCTACGCTCACGTTCAAGGCACGCTCACAGTCACGCTCTCGTTGTGAGCCTTCTCACGCTCTAGGACTGTTAGCGAGTCTAGAGGCCCACAACGTCCTCTATAGACTGTAGTCATTTCAGCCCAATCAGGTCTTGCCTGCTTGCAGCCGCTACCTTTCCTGCTTGGCCGCCTTCTGAAATCATCCTCGCCGTGTGAACCGGAACCTTTCGTGAAAATTCCCGAAGTGTAACCTTGGCGTCGAGATCGGGCTCCAGTGTTATATGACTTGTCATAACATCCCAGCGCGCTGTATGAGCTTAGGGTGTCGTGTGAAAAGAAGGGCGGGGCGGGGCGGGGCGGGGCGGGGCGGGGCGGGGCGGGGCGGGG
Source organism: Aptinothrips rufus (assembly GCA_902196195.1). Classification (NCBI taxonomy): domain Eukaryota; kingdom Metazoa; phylum Arthropoda; class Insecta; order Thysanoptera; family Thripidae; genus Aptinothrips; species Aptinothrips rufus. The sequence goes on along the minus strand of CABIKL010003268.1, from coordinate 4,032 downwards.
CGGGGCGGGGCGCTACCTGGCCAGGGCAGTGCGCAGGGCGCTCAACAGACCCCAGGGCATAATCGGGCGATAGGGTGCAGGTTCTCTGGGCCATAAATAAGGAGCCTCGCCGTATTTCAGTCTTGACGCGAGTCGGGCTGAGCCGGTCGGGTCGGGCCGGGTCGGGTCGGCTGGGCGGGCCCTAGGCGGGCCGCTGGCGGTAGGGGTGAGCAGGGGAGCTTGAGGGGTGCGATGTGACCGCTCTGCCCCTCGCTAGCCTCGCGCCGGACTGAATTTACCGCCAGTTGGTCAAAGCGATGGGCGCTAATGCTCGGCTACTTGGGTTTATTGGTTAGAGTGAGGGACGTACCAACTCACCCACCGCACACGTCCAGTGCTACGTGTGGCAGCCGAGTCGAACGAGAGGCCCTTTTGGTTAAGAGTTGTTAACTGGATATCGGAGAGTCATTTTACATTGCAGGCGGTTAGGTTATAATGACTCCCGAAAATCCAGTAATAAACGCTCATTTTCGAAATTTACTTCGAACTGTTAAACAAGGTGTGGAAACATAACAAATTGTGCCGTCATCATTTATCATAACCATAATTCCTCCCTTTTTTTAAGAACGATACATAATGTATTTGAGAATTTATTCATTGTATGTTCCAAAGTGACGCACGCTTGCTGTGAGATTGGTAGGGGAAGGAAGGACATTTTGAGTCCTGTTGAATACCAGACGCTCTAGACATACTTAATTGAATGAAATATTCGTTTCTTTTTTCTACGGTTCATTTTTCATCAAGCTTTTGCAAAGGACGCCCGGAGCTATGGCACCTTGTCGGGGAGGCCGTGTGAGGGGTGAGGCGCGGTGGGGTGGGGCGGGGCGGGGCGGGGCGGGGCTGGGCGGGGCGGGGTTGGGCGGGGCGGGGCGGGGCGGGGCGGAACTGGTCGCCTAAGCCGCCTCTACACGACAATATACGTCGCTTGTGTTTTTATCGCCCGGCCAGCGCGGACCAGGGCCCCTGGGGTGCTGTGCTCCCCGGCTGTGCCCGGCCCTGGCTGCCCTTGGACTCCGACCTGGACCCGACGGCCCGCCGCGGCGCGCGCGGATCCCCCTCCCCCCTCTCCCCCTCCTCATCCGGTGGCTTCCCGCTGCCGCTTGAAATCGCTACGCGCCTAGCGCGCGGACCCAACGCCCCTTTTCCTCTCTCCCCGCGGCGAAGCGAGGCGACCCTGCGGCGGGGCGGCCCGCTATTGTCTGCTTTGATCGCTTTTATGTCGTGTTAGCGCAGTACATCGCGGCATTACCGCCCTTGTTCCTCAAGTTGTTTTTTGCGCGTCTCCTATCTATTATTTCCGTTTTGTTTTCGCTGGAGGCAGGGAAGGTTATTGAAGGGTGCGGATATAATGGTGGGTTTGACTGTCCCTCTGCGAGCCAAATAATGAATTCATTCAACGAGAGCTTCCAGCTGTTGTGGCGGGTTCGATTGTAGGGCACACTTGAACTCTCACCTTCAGTAAGCTTCCCTCTGTTCTTTATTTAAACCTGCGTGGAGGTCGCTGGTCTGTTGTAGTCCAGAGGAGGACTAGAGCTTAACCAATATATTTTGACGAGCTAACCAAACTTTGTCAAAAATTCACTCAGGAAACCAAAACCAAACCTGGAAATCGAGGTTGAAAATGTATTTTTGAAGGTTCTTTCGATCCTTATTTCGAAATTGAAACGATCAGGAAGCCGAAACGCGTTTTGAAAATATTCTCGAAATGGCTTTAAAATATTTTGTGCCCCTGTTTTTTTGTTGGAATTTCCATAACTGTGGGTTTTGATTTTCCTCTACACAAAGCCAAAGCAATTGGGCAACATTCGTCAAATTCGGAAAGAAAATAAGTATTTATTGTCCAGCGTGAGTAAGCTAGTTGTTCAGTGTTCTGTTCAAGGTGGCCTGTGCTGGTCGTCGCTGACTGGGTGCGTGGAGCTGCTCGTCACCATGACTGCCCAGCCCGGCCCTGCCCAGCCCTGTCCAGCCCAGCCCGGCCCTGCCCAGCCCTGCCCAGCCCTGCCCAGCGAGGCCTGGTGCCCTGCTCTTTGAATGAAGACAATGAGCTAGCGGGCGGCTGCGGTTGATGGGGACGTGTGTGCAGTTGATTGATTTTATCGCGTAATGAGGGAGACAGAGTGGAGAGGGCGGGGCGTGGCGGGGCGTGGCGGGAGGGGCGTGGTGACCTTGGTCGTCAGCCCTCCGATCCATCACGGCCCATTGCCAGACGGAGGGCGAGCACGCCGTGGAGACCAGCTCTCTGCATGACCGCGTGAGTCGCGTGACTTGTCGCGCTGAACGTCACCGCTCCTGTCATTACCTGGACGCGTCGTCTCCAAGCCCCGTCCTTCGCACCAAAGACAGTCAAAAACTTGGTGAAAATCTGACAGAGCGCCTCAGCGCCTCCTTTCAGATACCAATCGCTGCTCATTCCGTATATTTCTGTGGTCTTTCACATTCTTTTGACATTAATGAGCTGGTTGATTTCAGTTGGTCTAGATATTTGAAATTTAATCCCGAACTGTGCATGGTTTTTCCGTCGGCCTCGCACTGAGTTTCATGTCGACCGAGTGTTCGCGGGTCAGTCGCAGGGCACGTCGAGTGGGGCCAGTTGGTGCAGTCCGGGTCCGCCCCGCCCCGCCCCGCCCCGCGCCTCCAGTGGCTCAACTTTGTTTCAGCCCTGCAAGCAGATCTAATTGAAGAGGGGTGGAATGGGGTGGGGGCGCCGCCCGGGGGTGAGCGTTCACACCTGTGCGCCCCCCACCACATCCCGGCCCGGCATCAAGCCTAGTCGCTGATAACGAAAATAAAGATGTTGAGCCGGAGGGGGTGTACGGGGGTGTGTGGAGGTGGGGGTGCAGTCAGTTTGGGGTGGCGGCAGGGGTGGCTCTGAAGCGGTCTGAAGCTCGAACACCCCGCAGCTGCCGCTAGTGCCAGTGGGGTCGTTGATGAACCTGACATCCTCCCACCCCCACCCCCACCCCAACCGCCCTCCTCAGCGCCCCGGGTAATCCCGTGTCCCAACACGTCTTATCAACGAGCCGCTCCGTCAGCCTCCGCACCCACCTTATGACCCCGCCCCGCCCCGCCCTCTTCAGAAAGATTCCAGGGGTTGAGGACAGTTCGTAGGAACCACAGGAATCTCCCTTGCAGCACGTTACTGAGGAGGTGCAGACCAAACTTACGCAAAGAGACCATCGTCCACCGCCAGCTAGGAATATAGAGCGTAATAAGGTATAACCTCGATTAAATTAAGGTGACAGGTACTGCATGGACCATCGCGACATTCGAGAGCTGGCGATGCCTAAGTTATTTCACGTTGCGCCTCATTAGGTCTAGTGACACTTGAGGCTGCTATCTAATGTCTACGCAAAACAGGCTATTTTTTTTTTCTTTTTTTGATGTTTTGATATTTCTTTCTCTTGAATTCTAAATATATCGGGTGATGACTGGAAGACGAGGCTATGCCGCGCGGGGCCCGATTCTTTATTTAGCTGAGCATGGAAGCGGTGTTTATCGCCGTACCTTGTTGGCCCCTGCCCCTGCCCCTGCCCTGCAGTGCTAAACGGTCCGGTATGCTGAGTGGAATGCGGTGCGGATGGGCTGAGGGTGTTGGCCCCGGGCATGGGGCTCGAACAAAGGCAACCCGGAACCCGAAACAAAATCCTGGCATGCCAAGCCGAGCTCCGCACTTGAGGGGACCCGGGTCGCGCCGCCCCCCGCTGTCTGGAGTGGCACAGCGCGCTCCAAAACCATCGCCACTGCCTGAGATGATCAACGGATTGGTCGAGCTCGAACCGGTCTCACTTTGGTCTCACTCGATCCTCATACCTGAGCCGTATCGCTCGTCTGCTCTGTCGCACCCGGTGGGCCGGCCCGTTGGTTATCTCAGCGCGAGGGGATGCAGTCATAAAGCCTCGGGTTTCACAAGCAGACGCTGCCGCCCCGCACAGCGACACCGTCACCCAGTCCAGACACGTCTCGCCGCGAAAGAAGGGGGGGGGGGGGGGGGGG
>CABIKL010003267.1:0-11182 GCA_902196195.1 Aptinothrips rufus | reverse complement strand
GCAGGGCAGGGCAGGGCAGGGCAGGGCAGGGCAGGGCAGGGCAGGGCAGGGCAGGCCTCTGGTGAGTGGGAGGCGGCGAGCAAACACTCGTTAACATTCCCTGAAGACGCGGCGCGGCGCGGTGCGGCGCGGCTCGCATTACCTATGCATGTCGCTCGGCCGGAGGCTGTGCTGGAGCAGCGGGCCGGTCGGGTCCTCTCTGCAGATCTCGCTCTGCTGACTTGACACTGTCAGTCTGGCGGCGTCTTGCCGTACTCCACTCGACCCGCCCGCTGCTCATCCGCGAGCTCCGCCGCTAACTGCAGCGAGACTTGGATCGCTAGGCTGTTTTTATCGTATTAGCACAGTGGGAACGGGGTGAAGTGAGAAGGGTGCGACCTGAAGGTGAGGGGGGGAGTGAGAGAGGTGTCTCTAAGGCCATACTCCGCGGCAGCAGTGTGGCGTGGCAGGACGTGGCGGGCCGCGGGCTCTCCTTTATGGAAGCGTTTAATGAAGCCAAGCGAGCCGCACCGCCTGCTGCGTATACCGCGTGTACACGAGCAGTGTGCCTCTACAAGGGGGGCGGCGTGGGGCGGCGTGGGACGGCGCGTGGAGAGCACGAGACACGTGCAGGTGCGAAAAACAATTCGTTGCTCAATGAATAAGTATGGAACGGCTCCTCGCTGTGATCTGCAGTCCACTGCACCGGCCAGCCGCACCGGGCGACTCGCCAAACAAGTACCGGCTCCCCCACCACGCGGCTCCCTGCCCTGCCCTGCCCTGCTCCTCCCGCGCCGCGCCGCGCCGTGCTCTGGTGCTCCCCTGCGTGCAAGTCTCCGACAGAACCAAGTTCACTTAGAAATCAGTAGCGTCGTGAAGCCCGTGATCAGGGCACATCGGTACTCGTTGGGTGTCAGCGCAGGCTGGCGACACTCGTGCAGGGGCGCCCATCGGGGGCAATTGCCCAACCGTCTTTTCAAAAAGGGAGGGAGGTAAGGGCCCAAAAAGGGAGAAAAAGAGCTCAAAGAGGGAGGTTTTGGGGGGAAATATGATGTTTTGCCCTACCGTCCTCAAAACAAATGGGCGCCCCTGTACTCGTGGTCCCGTGTGCGAGCGATCGCCGGAAATAATGTGCGGATAACTCGGGATAACTAAATCATAAATCATCGAGCTGGTTTTGAAGAATGAATATCTGTTTGGTAGGAATGATGAAGATGTTGGCTAATAACAAACGCTGTGTAGATGTGCCATGTGTTGCTCGTGTGCGATTGAACTCGACGCAACACCTTGTCGGTAGTAGCGTGGCCTCGCCCCGCCCCTTTTACCCTCCCCCCTCCCCTCCCCCTCCCCCTCTACCTCGTGTCTTCTTGATTGCTGCGAGCCATATGCTGTGATGAACGCCGAGGGAGATGATCAAACACGTCCTGATCGGCCGCAATAAAGTCAGGTATCATGATACCGTGCAGTCCAGTCTGGTCCAGGACATGGAAGCCAAAGGTCACCGCGCAGCCCGGCGCAGCCCGGCGCAGCCTCCCCGCCATCCAATCCTCTCTCTTTTCCTCTTCTTTTTCTCCTCGTTCCACCTCGCCGTACTGAAATGAAATAAATCTGGTCTTATTAATATCCTGGTCGGTCCGATTTGATACCGTGTCGACGTTTCTCACCTCCGAGAACAACTCAAGGTGTTCGCAAACAAAACAGCACATATCGCGTTTGAAAAAGTCACTTTGTGGTCGTCTCGAAGGCAAGCACTCAAGGATCTTGAGGTAAAGTTTTATGTTTACGCCGCCTCGTTCAAGTACTAATTAGTACAAAATAATGCTTTATCACTTGACTTACCGTTTAAAATCGCTTTAATGGCGATGCGGCTGTCGATCATGTGAAACTCGGCTGATTCTACATTGCGATCGAAGTTTGCTCTCACTTTCATTTAGGAGCAGCGCCCGCAGGTCGTAAAACGCCTTGCGCGGCACTCGGCGTGTGCCCCGCCCCGCCCTGCCCCGTCCTGTCCCCCGCGAGGGCGAACCGGTCACGACCTAGCACCTTAAGGTCCCATTTCGTCCGCGGCGAGGTTGAGAGAGATACATAAACACAACAAACGTGCAGCAATCCACGAGACCTGTAACCTACCGATTGTGCGGTGTGGGCATCATAAAACTTGTCGTCCATTGTTTTCAGCAGGGTAGCCGCACTGCTCGCCTTGCCTCGCCTCGCCTTTGGTCGAAATGGGAATCCATTTGTAACCAAAGTCATCAGGCGCGTGAAAGTCGGTCGAATGAAACGTTATTAGTCTCACTGATTTGAGAGTCTTAATCTGAAGCCCGCGAGCATGGGTTACACTGCGTCGCTATCATCACTTGCTTTACTCCACACCTGAGGGACTTTCAATGCCGAGCGGCGGGCTGGATCCCATGGCCTCTCTGAATATATGACTCCTGCTCTGCTCCGCACCCGAGAGACTTTTAATTCGAAACATATGAGCTAGGTCCAGAACGGAGGCACCCGAGGCGGCATCCCTTGGTCGCATGACTCGAGTATATCTGCTCTGTCGCCGTGCAACACGATGGTAATGCTAATGCTGAACGTATTGGTCCCACCTCACTCTTAATGAGGTTCGCTTGTGTGTCGCTGCCCACACTACCGATCAAGGAGAGTTGTGCTCAGCTATTTTGTTTTCTAATTTGTGGAATTGTGTAGAATGCTGGAAACTGCCTCGTCGCGTGCAGTCGGCTTTTAACTGAAACTCAGCAGTAGGCGGCGGCCGAGTCGCGACTAAAGCGGTTGATGAACGATTATGGTCTCCGCCGGGCGAGGTGCGGGGGAGGGGGGGGGGACCAGGCGACCACTGTCCTCTGCTAGACCAGCCTAGGAGGAAACGTGACAGCCCCAGTCGGATGATAAAGTAAAATAGGTCACATTCTTGTCTCCGAGCTGTAAAAAATCATTTCGTTTAAACTGAATTTAGCGAAAGGCACGAGAACATGTAATGTGTCTCGACTCAATTTGCTTGGGTGTTTGGCTGTTTTCATGCCTTATTCCACCTAATTTGGTTGGACGCGAATATTTCTTTCTTTTTTTGCAGCAAGTGCACGTTGGCAGCTCGAATCTTAGCCAGACAACATGAAGCCTGGCCATGCATGTCGCGGAACGAATACATCGAATCGAACCATGAATGACATGACAAGTACACTTTCCCTCTCAGCGCTCTGTTCGGCACGCTCAGCCTACCGGCTCAGCACTGGCCTCTACCTGCGATTCAACAAAATCCAATCCCACGCGGACCCACCGGAATCTTCTGTGGTGTTTTCTGAATGTTTTTCTTAGGTTTTGAGGTAGTTTTCGAATGATGATGCTGATAAGAGGAGGAATTCAATTACCAATAGAAAAACGTCCAAGGGATTTTCCCGCCCACTGTACTTGTTTTCTCGGAGCTTGCAGTCTTGAACGTTGTTTACTCGGAGAGGCGCGTTGAGGGCTCAGTGTCCTTAGCCGCAGTGAAATGTGTGAGTCACCGCGCGAACTTGACATTTGAGGCTCCGGCCACCATTACGCTGGCATTACATTACGAGCATGGCGGTGCATGGCGTACCGTTCTCACGGTGGTGTGGCGTGCCTTGGCGCGATGGCGGGGCGGGGCGTGGTGGGGCATGGCGGGGAGTGAACGGATGTGGCAGGGCTATGTCGGTGTCGTTCGCACATCTGAAACGAAACTCTCTTTTTAAAGGAAACATACTTTGGTTGCAAGTTGTATGACAGTTGCCACTTTTGCGTGCATTGGACTGGCTGGCGCTATGATTGGCACGGTCTGTTTGATCCTCCCAGGCGGCGGGAACATTTCGTAAGACTGGCTTCTAATACGGTGGCGGCATCCACCGCCTTGTGGGAAAGTGTCGTTACCCCGTGGATAAGCGTGACAAAGGCGGTGATTATGGCTGCGACCTGCTATGCTATCGGTGACGAGGCGACGGCAGCGCTCCCTAGCGGCGGGTGTCGCAAACAGTGAGGCATATCGTGCTGGGGTGATAGTAATGCCTCTGGCCTACTCCGGTTCTGGTGGGCGATTTGTTTCAGTGGCAGACGCAGTGATCCTACCTTCTTCCTGTATTTCTACTCCCCTCCTGCAAGCCAGAAACCCTTCGTGTCGAGAGAAGTCCCCTCGTGGGCAGACGACGCACGGACATTTCTTCCCATGGCAGCACCTGCAGACCGGGTGCGCGCCTCCATTGTTTATGACGTCATCGCGTGAGAAGTGACGTCACGGCATAGGTCATCGCACGGTACCGGCGTGCACCGCTATGCTCTGCGCCGCTCCGCGCACCTGCAGCGGTGCCGGGCCCGGCGCTGCGCTGCAGTGCAGCCAGTCACTGGGCCGGGCCGGCACTTGTGTAGCTGCCCGGCCGGCGGCGAGAAACATGCGGGCTAGGTAGGCATTCTAGGGCGCACCTCGCACTCCAGAAATAAGAAAAGGGTAAAAAAAATATTGTTCAATATTGTTTGGACTTCTTGCGAAAAATAACAAGGAAGCTACGAAGTGCGTTTTGTAACACAAGTTTCAAAACAACCTTTGAAATCTTTTCAAACATGTATTTCATTTGACCTTTAGTTTCTATGTGCGCTTGTCCCAGAATCTGTGTTTTGCTTTAACTGCATGGTCTACAAGACACGTCCCAGCATGCTCAGCGCTGACTCTGCCTCCCCTCTGTTAGGCTGCCTGGCCCGGACCGGGATCGCGTCGAATGCCGCGAGCTGAGATCCAGGCTCGGAGTCTGGCAGCGCTGGCAGCCAGGCCCATATCAGGACCAGTTCTAACGCCATCCCTTCCCTTCCCTTCCCTTCCCTTCCCTTCCCTTCCCTTCCCTTCCCTTCCCTTCCCTTCCCTTCGGCGCCGGCTCGAGGAATTCTAACAGTCCTACGTCCGAACCGAGGCGAGTCGCTCAGCAATGGATTGTTTGACGAAGACATGCTCTGATATTTCCAAAATATTCATACCTGACTTGTATTCGGCTGGACTCTAAAATGTCGAGATCGCGAATATAATTTGTTGAAAGGACAAATTTCTTTCGAAGTATATTACAATAACGACATGAGTCGAGATAATTTTTGACTCTGAAGTGAGGGTTATCTGATATGCAACAGAAGATTGTTCATGTATAGCAGTCATTCCAAGTCAACTAAGCCAGAAAATAATATGCTCAGGTCTTTGTTCAGAACAGTGAGGGCAGAATGTTCTACTTTTTACTTGGCGTTAATAACGGCCCTCGAGTTTCAAAGGGAAGGGGTGTGACTCCGTGTGTTCCCTTCTGGGCTCATGAATTTCACTGAACTCTCTTCGCAAGGTGATGTTGTAGGCCCACTGTGACCCTATCTGACTTGCGTCCTGCTCCATTATCTTATGGTGTTAACGCCTCTGGGGCCCATGTCAGTGGGACAGCCCCCTAGGAGGACATGTGAACCGTTGCAAACAGGCTTCACAGCTTCGCCGCACTTGTTGTTTCAGTGCCGCTGTACAGCCAAAGGGCTGTGTGACCCATTTGACGAGGGAAGGGCTCGGTGTTGCGCTGATCGATACACCTGTTGCATGTAGTGCTGAAGGGCGTGCTATGAGAGATTCGGAGGTGTCAGGGGAAGCCGGATGAGATTGCAAGCACTCGAAGGGAAGAGATGCGAAGTGTCTTTGCCGGCTCGGCTCGGCTTGAGGCGTAATAACGGCACCCTCAACTCAGAGCCGAGCCCAGCAGCAGGGCGCGGTGGGGCGAGGCGGGGTGGGGTGGGCAGCCCTACCCAACCAACCGCACAGGAAGTGGCAGTTCACATGACCGCTAGTGCTAGTCGGCAGCACGGCACATCATGGTGTGGCACAAGATGTGACATGGCATGGCGGCGGGAAGGTCCTCCCGCCCCGCCCCGCCCCGCCCCGCCCCGCTCGCTAGATTGAAGCCCATCTCGACACGTGACGTGACGGACCTCCCGTGCTCGTCACGCAGTGTCGTGGCGCCCTCTAATAGCCTTCCCTGTCCCCGGGTCCTCACCAGAGACTGGACAGTCCCTTCGCGAAGTGATGGCCGCTCCTTGTTTAAGATTACTGGTCCCGCAGTTAGTGCACACAGTAAGCATGCGTGTTGGCTGTCATTAAATGGAGGTACCACCACTGGTAATTAGGAGGGTATGTGGTGATACTTTTACAGACTGTTAATTTTTAAAACGACTGTCATGTATTTTGTGAAAACCATAAAGGCAGCAAAAGTGATACTAATTATCGCCCAGGACGTGTGCGAATATTCATTTCTGTCGCAATTAGTTTTCAAAACTTACGCAGCCGGGTAACAATTTCGGACACTGAAAAGTAAATATTGGACACGGACACCTGTTATGTTTATTTATCTGAGCAGAAGACCCTGAAGCGCTCAAAAATCTGTAACTTTCGCCGAAGATTGCAATGAGTTGCGGTAACGGAGTGGCTTGGCGGGGCGGGGCTGGCCGGGCGGGTTGTAGCTTCAGATTCTTAGCCATCGCAGGCCGCGCCCGGGCAGAGCCGCACGCTCCGAGGTACGGGACGCACGCGCACATGGGCTGGCCGGGGCCGGGCTGGGCGGGCCCAGACGCCGGCCGGGTCCACATTCCCCATCAAATGAATTTTAACAGGATTCGCTTCATCACGCTATTGTGAGTTCGTGTTTAATTCATGGGAGCGGTGTGTGGTGTGGGGTGTGCAGGTCCGTGGGCCCTCCGGCGGCCCTCTGGCAGCCCTTCGGCCCTCGATCCGCGCCGCCCCGCCCGGCCCCGCCCGGCCCCGCCCGGCCCCGCCCGGCCCCGACGCGCCTGACTGACCCACATCCACCCAGTCAGTCAGTCAGTCAGCTGCTGGCGAGAGGAAACACTTGAATACGACTGGATGCATAGTACTGCCTGACGCGGCCCGCCCGCACGGCACTTGATTGAGTTGGCATCCTTACGAAGTCGTCAAACACTCACGACCTACCGACAACACCTTCCGTTCGATATCTGTTGCGGTGGTACTCCTGGCTCTGTGTGAACTCCCGATGCTTGGAACTCCAAGCGTGCGTCCTGAGTCTGTCATATTCGAAGCACGAGAGAGCGGGAAAAAAAACAACAACAACACTCAAGTCCGAGTAAAATATAAGATTTTTGCTCAGTATGTTTTATTTAAAATTACTTGGTGTTGTTTTTTGCGTCTTTTTTTTAAAAAAAAACTACGCTTTTGAACCCTACAGTAGTTGTGGGCTGGGGTGGCTGTCAGTAGGAGAGCGGACCAGTGAAGAGGTGTTGCCCCGGCCGGTAGGTGGCGCCACTTACTGCTGATTGATGTGTTTCCTGATTGATACTCAGTTGGCAGTAGTCGCCTCGTTACCGCCGCCGACACGCTCGATATTTCACAGCACTAGTCCTCGTTCCTTTCACTCGTCGCCTGGACTCGGTTTGACGTGTGTTTTCACAGCTATAGCGGCTATTGATAGGGATCTCCGTCCTGTCCTCTCGTGTCCTGGGAGATTATTCAATCATGGAACGCGGCCCGTAATTGGAACGGCCTTGTTTGTTAAACCATTCGCACGCTGAGCCATGCCGCCGTCGAACACGCCGTAACGTAAAGCAATCTCGGTAGGAGGGAATAAAACAAAATGCTGGAACTAGCAACTTCACCGCAAGCTAATAGGATGCTCCTGTTATTATTATTTTTGTAATGCTTAATGTCAGCCCTGCTGGAGCCAAGGTTTGTTTGTGTGCGGTGATTTGAGCACTGCGGAGCGTGTTCATTCACTGGCTCCTCACGCACTGACCTCTGACCTCCATGCGCTCCCATTCAGACCTACGCCCCGCCGCACCCCGCCCCACCCCGCCTCGCCACGCCACGCCACGCCCCGCTCGCCCACTGGCCACTCACCGCCCGGCCCAACATGAACCGGTAACTAATGCAGAGATGCTCTTAGATATGGGAAGGGAGGCACGCGAGATCGCGATGGGGCCGGCTCATTCTAGAAATCAATCATTTACATTCACTAACGGCTCCTCGCTTGCGAAACATCGTAAGCGGCAAGTTGGCTAGCGCCCTTTCGCTGCGCCGTTCACTTGGTGACCCAGTGTTCATTCATCGCCTCACTGTCTGGCCGCATCCATATTCCACCGCACTCAAATATTCAGGTATTACATACCGTAGAGGATATGATCGCAAAGCATGCCGGGTCGGGGTCTGGCGGGTCACACCGGCCCGGCCTCCCCGACCCTTTCCGCGACCTCCAGGGTCAGGGCGCGGGTCGGGGACGGCGGCGCGGGTCGGCGACGGCGGCCTCAGTGCGCGGGGATAGATTATTGCTCGTCACGGTCAATTCTATTCACTTGTCAATCTTTCGATAGAGGATTAGAAAACTTTTGGTGCAGATATCGAAGCATAGTTACGTACTTTCACCAAAAGATGGTTGTAGCAAACAAAACTTGATTTCGACCACGGAGAGGTTTCAGTTGTTCCTGCATTATCAGGAACCTTCGATTGCGACGTTCAGCTATTTGTCTACTTTGATTGCCAGCCAGACACCACCACCAGCTTGCTTTGCGACGAGTGTACCCCCACTTTATGATAGAGTAATGGCCCTATTTTGGGCCACTGGTCCTAATTCGAGCCACCCCCTTTAAATTACTTGCAGGCTACTTCAGGTCCTAGGCGACAAAAAAATTTAAGAGTTTACAATGTGAACTTGTAAATTTCGGTGTCGTTTGGAATCGAGAGTTGCCAGCAAATCATTAAAAGGGGGTGGCTCGAATTAGGGCCAGTGGCCCAAAATAGGGCCATTACTCTACCTTGTTACGGATGGCTGTAGCGAACGGAGCGCCTGCGGGGTTGAAGGTAGGCAGGCCAGCGACACTGCCGAGCTGTGCGGGGTTGCCTGCCTGCCAGGCGTCCCACTCTCCGAGTCCTCACGGCGTTTGTTTGTTGCAGATGGAGGGCCCCAGGCGAGGCATTGGGTGAACGGCGGCATCCACAAGCCAGACGACAAGCACTCCACGCTCTCCAGGTGAGTGTCTTGAAATTGGGCCTCTCTTTTTTTTACCGTCATTTATTTCTCGTAATTTGTGTCATACGTGTAGTTTAAGGCAGACCCATAGCAAGCTCTTTGCGAGCTCTTGGTAATACCATGGTGAACTCTTGGTGAGCCCACGTCGAGCTCTTGGCGAGTCCATGGTGAGCCCAATGTGGAGGGCCTCCCACGGTGAGAAGTAGAGAGAGAGAGAGAGAGAGAGAGAGAGAGAGAGAGTGTCGAGTCACCGGTAAATTTCATTAGCACCTTTGTTTGGCTCGGCTCGGCCGCTATTTGACGAAGATGGCTTTGATCTGGAAAGTAGGCGTGCAAACATTCTCTCCGTGAGGTAGAATGCAATCGTCATGGGAATGCAACGACATTTCAAAAACAAGAGCAGCACGAAATTATTGAGCTATTTCTTTAGTCCAGTACAATGTTGTGTATTTACACTCCATCAATTTGAAGCAAGAATTTGGTATTAAGTGCATTCAACGTTGTGAGTTCGTTCAGTTTACTCAGACAGTGTGCCTGCGAGTTGCGACGCGTAAGGCGTGAAGACAAGCGAAATGATGCACCGTTACCCCCCCCCCCCCCCCCCCTCCCAGCCCCAATACCAGGAGAATGCAGGCCGCCCTGCAGTTCGATTGCAGTACGGCACGGAAGGCACCCCGCTGCCAGGGGCCCACCTGGGTGTGTCCATGGCGGAGGCTCACCGTGGTCCACCTTTCTTCAGAAGGGGGCGTCCATAAAGAACGTGCGTGGGTAGTTCGCACGTGGTTACGCTACCCGACAAAAGCAAAGGTTTAAGAGAAAAAATAAAAACATAAAATAATTTTGAAACTTAGTTTAAAACGTGTTTCGTATTGCTTGCTAATCATTTTTGAATAGGTCTCGAAATAGCCCATGGGTAGGGTTTCGTCAGGATCTAGGTGTTCATTGTCTGCGTGCATAGAGATTCTGGTTGAGTCCGGCCACCTCTTCTCGATGAGGATAGGAGCGCCCTCCGGATCAGTGACCTTGGTGGCGTGGTCCGGTCCAGCGCTATGATGATGAATGGAGAAGTGGAGTGGATGCTGCCGAGCACTGCCGAGCCGAGTGGCGAGCGGTGTACAGCCTCTCGCTCCTGGAACCGACTTGAGCGAATTCGATTCGAAGAAGCATTGCCTTTGCCGTGCCACGGTGTTGCATGGCGTGGCGTGGCGGGGCGGGGCGGGGCGTGGCGTGGCGTGGCGCGCAGTGCGGTGAGCAGCCTCTGCTCCAGGCTGGCGGTGTCTCCGGCTCCAGCACATCCAGCGGTACTTGCCGCAACCACCGTCCCTTATTCCGATTGCCTTCGCCTACTACTGCTAGGTGCGAATTTCAAGCCTGCCCCTGCGTATGTTTCTTTTTATTGTGTTTCTCACTAAAAAGACGGATATCTGCGTAGTTGCCTACTCTCAACATTTGTTCGAGTTCCCTGGCCCCATCTGGCTCCTTCGCTCAGGAGTCTCCCCCCGACCCTTTCCGCGCGCATCCCGAACTGTTTCCTTCCCGTTGGCATGTCTGCGCTCTGCTCTGGACGACTCATCCCTGGCAACAGCTTGACGTGCGGTTCATGTGGTAGCTTGAACTTGAACTTGAACTTGGTGGTTGCCGCCGCTGCGACGTGTCACGAACCGTCCGCTCGACTCGCAGTCATCGTTTTCCATTGACTTTGCACCATTCTCCCATTTGCTTATTCATTGGTCACCGCGAGCTAGCCCTTCGAACAGGTAATTGCGGCGCACTTCTAATGCATCATGACCGCGAACAAGGACGGGCGCCGCTGGGACCGCTGCTCGGCCCTTGGAAAGAAAGAGAGGGCAGACGGAACAAAAACGAGAAGAATGCGCATCAGCGGCCGGGCTGGGCGGGGCGGGGCGGGGCGGGGCGGGGCGGGGCGGGCGAAAGAAGCGCGCGGATAGAAAATGGAAGAGCTGGAATCGTTCGGCGGAGGAAAGAAGTTAAGACTTGTCTCTGTAATTTAGGATGTTGCCGCGTCATGTCGGTTCGCTCGCAATACCGAGCTTGTTACAAAGCCATCTAGCGGCTAGGGATGGATGCGCCTCGCCTTACCTTGTGCCTTGCAGTGGACCCCCCCCCCCCCCCCCCCCCCCCCCCCCCCCCCCCCCCCCCCCCCCCCCCCCCCCCCC
>CABIKL010003266.1:0-11182 GCA_902196195.1 Aptinothrips rufus | reverse complement strand
CCCCCCCCCCCCCAAAGGGTCCTGGCGCCCGAAGGGTGCCGCCGGGAAGGTAGGCAACGCGCACGTTTTCAGCCTGTAAGTAGGCAAAATGTGAGGCATGACCCCCCCTCCCCACCAAACCAAATCCTGGATACGCGCCTGTTACAAAAAGTATATTTATCAAAGTACAGTAAGAAAGTACGGTACCAATTAAGACAGACACTGATGCATGAAGATTTGGATGTGCGGCGTTGAACTGCAGTGCATTGAAATCGGAATGGGAAGCCTCTGCTGCATTTGTGGTCGCTGGCTCCAGGGTGGGTGACGCCGCCCACATTATAGGTAAAAACCAATAAAAATAAAAAAATAGCACAATTTTGTGCAGAAATTACAAGATATGTTGAACTTCATATTGCATAAATGAAATGAAAAACGTAGCGATTTTTTGCGCGCCTAGTTCCAAAACGATAGGCAACCCCTCCTACCCGCCGCGCTCGCCTGCAATCGACCACGCGTAATCTGGGCTTAGAAAGAGACTCAGTCTCTGCCTGCAATCGGCACGATTAGGGATAAGAGCGGAGTGATGTCTGCAAACGACAATCGATGCCTTTGGAGCTTAGGGTCTGCCTGCAATCGACCTGCTCCCCCTTTTTTAATGGGGCCCGAGCCCCAAGGATTTGGGGCCAGCCCCATTTGCTTGGGGCCAGCCCCATTTGCTTGGGGCCCTCGAAGGGCTGGCCCCTTATCCGTGGGGCCGGGGCCCCTCGTTGGGGCCAGGGCCTCTCGGCAGGGGCGCCGGAAGTGCTCCAGGACAGGGGGGCAAAGTCCTGCCTCCCCCCCCGGCCCCCCGCTTCCCCTCAGGCCGGGTGCGTGTAAACCCCCCTCCCAAATTCCCATCTCAAAGCGGTCGAAAATTGGCAGGCAAAGGTTTCGTTGCACACTAAGCCCATTTTCAAGCGTTTTAGGAGCATCGGACGTTAATTCTAGTCTGTTTTGTTGAAGGGGTTTTCGAAAATGTTATAAAATTTTATTTTGTGGGATACTTTAATTTTCAGGTAATTTTGTTTACATTGGTTCAATTTTGAGCAGAAACAGATTTTAGTGTCATTTGCCGACTTTATGAGTCACATGAGAGAGGAACAGTTAGCCGAGTCCCAGAACCCTAAGGAAAGTGGAATATGGATTGGAGATAGTTCGTCAGGTTGTGCACGACTTCAAAATGGCTCTCGTCACGACATTCCACAATTATTCCATGTTTTCCAAAGGAAATTTTCTCAAATTTGTATCAACAAATAAAACAAAAAAAAAAATACGCGAACGAAGCGAACTAAAAGTCGCAAGGGTTTCGTATTGGGGATCTTATATTTGTCACTAACGGTGTTTGCTTCAAAAAATCAAGTGCGAGCGAAGCGAACTGAAAGCCAAAGCCGCGAGGGAAAACAGGATCAATTAAAAAGCGGAAGCATCAATACCCGCTGTACCTAGTATTTCATTGCTCGTGCTACGCACACTTGAACTTTCAGGAGGGGCAATGCCCCCTCTGTCCATTTACAGGGGGGGGGGGGGGCATGCTGCCCCCCCTGCCCCCCACTTCCGGTGCCCCTGCCTCTCGGTGGGGCCAAGGCCCCTTGCCACAAAGGGGCTGGCCCCTTATCCGTGAGGCCAGGGCCCCTTCGCTCAAAGGGGCTGTCCGCTTGGGAGTGGTGCCACGGCCCCATTGCCCTCGAATCGAAAGGGACTGGCCCCTAGGGCGTGGGGCCACGTCGGGGCCCGAACCTTCACTCTGCTGCCTGCTTGGGGCCGATATGTTGGGCCGATGTGTGGCTGATCACTCGCTGGCTGGCAGGCAAGGTGAAGCACCCCCCACTTAATATGTGCATGCCTGTATTTCGGTGTTGATAAGAAATTAAAGCCTTTAAGGTGAAAAAATAGTGATAGTAGCATCCCATGTGTTGTTTGAAGCAACATATAAAATGCTATTTTTAACATGATTTTAGTTTTCCACTAAACCGAAGCATGATAGATAAGTCAATGGAGGTACAGGATCGAAAGGAATTGCTTTACTTGAGTATTAACCATGATATGCTGTCATGATTTGATACCCTGAGAACAAAAGAGCCGGCTATTGCGGCTATAGCGGGGCTATTTCGGTCCCCGTTTTTTTGGTCCAGCACCATATGGGGCCGGGCCCCTCATATGGGGCCGGGCCCCACAAAGCAGAGACCTGCAGCGGACATCCGCATCTGTCCGCATTCGATAGATGCGGACCACGATACATCGCGATGCGGACGCTGTGGGCGAGAGGAGAGTGGACAGGTGCGGGGGACAGGTGTCGCCCGATGCGGTCTGAGTGCAGCCGAGGTACGGCCGAACGCGTGCCTCCGAAAGCGGCTGTGCGAAAGATATGCGGATTCCGCAATAATGCTATAGCGGCCGGCGCCGAGCCCCGGCAGGCCGCCTCACGCTCAGACTTTTCGGAATCCTTCAAAGGAAATTTCATCGTATTTTGCAAGCCCCCAAGTCCGTTTAAGATCAACGGGGCGATCGTTAGCATACGTAGTAGCGGGGAGCCGTCGTCGCGGTATATTGTAATCCATTCTTAATCAGAGCAATCCTGACACCTGTCGTTAAAATAAGGTAGAAATCGAGAGGTATGTGATGTTTGTACTCTGATTCAAAACATATTTCAAGCGAAATGTGATTTTGACTGTATCTCTCATGGCAGACAATAATAGCAACATAACCTCACATTCCAAGCGTAGCAGATGAATGCAAGTCACGAATATGATTGAAAAAATATGTCTTAGGACGAGCTTAGTTGAATGAAGATCTGATTTCAGCTTAAAATATCTGTAAAGTAGAACGATTGCTTGGATATAAGATGGATTACAATAAGCACGCTAGCGTCTCCATGGCTTCAGCTAACGAAGCGAGCGAATATCGAAGTCTCGTCGCCGAACGACAAACGGACGTCCGCATATACTCAAGCCGCTTCGGGCCGCTTCCGAACGATGCGGAGCGGACACGAAGCGGACGAGTCATGCGGACGTGATGCGGATGACTCAAGGCATCCGTTGCAGGTCTCTGCCTCAAAGGGGGACCGAAATAGCCCCATTTTATAGGGCCACTCGAAAGGGCCTTTTTTCCTATGGGTCTGCTAAGCTCAAGTCGTCTATTGGTTTGCATATCGGTGTGATTTTTAAACATTTTATTAGCTTGCTCTGAGAGACTCTAAATGGAGGCCCGAAGGGCCGAGCCAAAAGCGCCGCAGGCCTAGGTTATGTGGGAGCCTAGACAGGGGCTGAGCGACGCGTGACGGGTTGAGAAAGCTATAATATTTAGCGAGCTCAGCCTGTTACGCGAGGCAACTGTCTTGCGTACACCTAACCTAGTTTTAATTCAGGTGCCATGAAGGTGCCCGAACGGTCCATCACTCGAATAAATATGTATACAGGATAACATGTTTATATCGGATTATTGGCTGAGCGAAAGCGAAAGCCGCTTACACGGTGCACGAAAATTGTCGTGTCTGTCTGTCTGTCCGGTTGTTATCGCGACTACATCCAAACCGTTTGACATACGGCTTTAAGATTGAAAACCTAGTGTTTTGGTGTAAAAAGGAAGGCTCTTTTCGATTTTGGATTATGTAACTTGATTTTGAAGGGTAGTTGTCAGGAAGCCCAAAGGGATGATTTTGAGGTAAAAATGATAGTTTTTCTCCAATATCAAGTGGGGACTTTCCTAAGAGGTTTTTAATGATGCTGATCACAAAAAAATCATTTATGAAGAGTTACTAAGTCATGTAGGGGTAGTTTGGGTGGTTTAATGTCCCGAGGGGTGGTTTTGAACAAAATCTGATTTTGTACATTCAAGTCGAGTTGGGACTCGCCCTAGGGATTTTCGAGGATGCTGATGACGAAAATGATATTTTCGGTGGTGTATTTTATCCTTTTGTGATGTCA
The DNA here is from genome assembly GCA_902196195.1 of Aptinothrips rufus. NCBI lineage: Eukaryota > Metazoa > Arthropoda > Insecta > Thysanoptera > Thripidae > Aptinothrips > Aptinothrips rufus. Next base: position 7,241 of record CABIKL010003266.1, on the reverse strand, counting down.
ACTACTGGGCGAAGCCATCTTACGACAGACACACCGAGAGTGCAGCGTGGTTTGCCTTCAGATACCTGAGCCTTCATATGAGGCCAAATACCGGGTTGGTCTGGTGGACTCTGAATCGAGGTCCGAAGGGCCGAGTCGAAAGCGCCGCGGGCCAAGGTTAGGTGGGAGCCTAGACAGGGGCTGAGTGTGACGGGTTGAGCAAGCTAAAATATTTAGCGTGAGCTCAGCCTGTTACGCGAGGCAACTGTCTGGCGTACACCTAACCTTGTTATGTCCATGCTAGGAGTTCTATAGTCTCTAGTGCTTTTGGAAGATGAAGGATAATAGAGTAACTTATTAACTTCAACTTGATCGTATTTATTCCGAACGAGAACTGATTCATACAGACAGAAAACTCAATACACTTACGTCCTACCAACTTCACTTGGGTGGCCATCATTGTACCAGCCTTAGAACAGGAACCGGACAGTTACGTGAGAGTTACTGCACGAAGTTGTAGAGTCTGTTGCTGGCCAGGTACGGCGCGCAGAACCACTCGAGGCAAGCCTCAGCAGCGGCCAGCATGAAGCCTGCTGCCAGGCACAGCCAGTGCAGGGAGTGGCGGAACACAGCGGGCCCTTAACCGCCCTGTCATTGTGACATACAGGAGCCTTTAACGAATCATGTAGAGAAGTATTGAGAGCCGGTAGGAGTAAGTGTCCCTATTCAGGTGGTGGAAATACCAAACCACCTTCAGCAGCACTCACAGTGGTCAGAAACACGAGACTGCCGGAAACAAATCACTGCGTACAGGGTATTGGTCGGGATGGCTCAAAGTTTCGTACGTAGCAATTATTTTGAAAAGCGCTGATTTCCTCTCTGGCAAAATTAAGAATTTTGCTGGATTTTATAAAAAAAAAAATTCTTTCGAATCGACTTTATATTTTAAAGGGCAGGCAAATATTCGCGAATATTTGATTTAACCATAAGGTTAGGAAAAGAAAGATACTGTGTGTGTCAACCTGCTGGTGCTGATGACCTCAGTAGATATCTGAAGAAGAAAATGGGTGTCCATAACCTCTCTCCAGGTCGGTCGATTTTCGGGGTTACTCCGCAGATCGGTTTTTGTCGGCGCGCTCTTTGCTAATCGGATGGACCGGAACATTTTTTAGTACGATGCCGTTTGAACAAACGTACGAATGACACGGAAGATTTCACGAAGATTGCAAACCATTTGGAGGTCTAAAATCAGGTTTCTGTCAGGCTATTCGACACTGGAACCGTGCGTGAGAAGTAATTAGGTGATATTTGAGCTTTTTGTGCTTTACTATTTGTTTCCTAAAGCATAAAAAAATACTCTGGCTACATGACGGTCACCACTGGTTGTCAAATAGTTACACGCATAGTTACACGCCTATGATACATTTGAGAAGCCTGACAGCACACTTTAAAAATCTATCGTCACTTGAAGAAACTTTATGACATTCTCTTCCGAGCAAAATAATGACAAAACCTCGTGACTTAAACGACACGTTTGTCATGTATGTTCATATTTGCCATGCGCATCATGAGTTACGACTGTACCATCAAGCGGGAATGAAATGGTCGTCGTAAAACAAAATTAGCCTTGGACTAAAATTTTTCACGGTGCATAGGTGAAAGAGGTTCCAGTCTTTCTTTCTGTTCTTCTTTCTTACTCGTCCTTTTTGCCTTATTTATTTATTTTTGTTTATTTTTCTTTTCTACCGTTTGCTCGGTCTTACGTTGCGTCGCTGTGCTGGCTGGAACTGGCTGAGGTGTCGCTCCCTCCAGTGGTCGAGGATGCCAGCGGCCTGCAGCTGCAGCACGGTGGCGTCCATATGGCTGGCCAGCGGGTAATGGCGCCGCATGTAGAACACTGTGGGCGAGGGCTTGACGCTCTCGCGGATCAAGTAGTGGCACGGCCGCAGGCACTTTGTGGTGAATGGGAGGCGCACCGCTCGCATCAGCGCGAACTGCGTGTCCATCTCGAACCTGTCGCCAGTCAATGGATTGATCGGGCAATAGTGTCAGTGTGGGTAATGAAGGCACAGGGCAGGAGCTGGTACTTGTTCCAAACACTTGCACGGGGACCACTCATATGAGGTCATGACAAGCACCCGAGACGATATTAATCGTCAAGTAGAGGTCACGGGTTCAAATACCGGCTCCAGAGCGGCATACAGTTTTCACCCTGTGCGTTCATTACCCACACTGACCCTATAAGGTGAAGTTCAAAGATTGTGCCGAGTTGAGATCACGTAGGTAAGTGGCAGACTGGATATTTAGGTCAGCGAAGCCGAATCCGGACCGAATGGAATCGAAAACGAAACAATTATTTCAAAAACGATGGATTCGAGAGTTCAAGAGAATCTTTGTCGTTTTAAAATAAGCTTGTCGCCGCACTCTTCATTTATTTTAGTGCTTATTCTATCACTTTGTTCACTTTCTACCCACAATCTCTTCGCTTATCTGTCTGCAAATTTTTTTAAAAATGGATATTGGCGGGATAATTTTGATTTTGATTCGATCCGAGTACGGAATGTTTAAAACTCAAATGAAATTGAAAAAGAATTCTACAGTTCTATGCGAAAAAAAAGGTGGCGTTTGTTCGATTGTTAAAAATAAGGTCTGCAAGCGCCTGGCTTAGTTAAAGACGTATATGAATTCTTTAATAAAGTAAACGTTAAAATTTACACAAGCAGAACAATATTGCTAGTTTTAAAAGTTCATTGGCACTGACGGCTGAGAGTTTAGCGGAGCCAGTAAATGGGTATCAGCGGAGAAAAAAATTGTCTGCGTGTTACGTTTCCCAATACTTCACACGAACGGTTCGACGTCAAGGGGAGTTTTTGAGAAACGCATGAAACACACGAAGTGTCAGGTGATGTAAGATGGCCTTATTTTGTTACATGTACTCCAGGCAACGAACATGACGAAAAAGAACAACATAATGACGTCACATGAAGTTCTGATAACCCAGGTGGGAGACCTATGATGATTCAACTGAGAAGTAACATATTATTTATAAAAAGTCATCATGCAGGATATCGGATAAGAGGTATCCAATAACGGCTTCATGTAGATGCTGGTCATATTCAAAGTATTTGCGAACATTGGATTCCGTATATCGTGTCGGCGTTCACGGCCGGTGAAAAGTGTGGAATCACTGCATGCAAAAGAGGTAATGTGGCGCTTCTCGTCGCACTTCAGTTTCACTCGCATTTTTGAATTCAGCAAAAGACAAAAATTCAAAAGAGTAAAAAAAAACAAAAAAAAAAAACAGAACTGGCTCATAATCTGTCCTTACACTTTGAATATCTGCAAAGTGCCTTAAGCGCAGCGGGCGGAAACGTATTTCAAAAGTTCACTTATTTGGTTACGTATTTACACACATTTTTGCAGGAGAATCTGGAAAGCTGTAAGTGTTGCTCACCTTTGCATGCATTTGTTAATGTTGTTGCCGCCGAAACATCGCTGAGTTCTGTTGGGGCCCAGACCCAGAGCTTCCACTGTGTCCATGTAGGTCCTCGAGTTGTATCCCAGAATCAGACCGCTAGCCACCAAGTCGGCCACAGAGGTAAGTTGGCGCTCACCCAGACCCACCGCACTCTCGGCTGTCAGCAGGCCTTTCAAAGCCACGCTCACGGTGAGCAGGCGGCCAGCAAGGCGCGCAGGGACCACTGCCGCGGCAGCGTCACCACGGCCACATTGCCAGAAAACACTGCCATTGAAAGCGTGTGGAACAACACACTTTAAAAGTGTTACAACCTTCAACATATTGAAATGCGTTGATCAATACATTGTAAAAGCATTGAAAGATTTCACTACTTTGAATGCGTGTTGATTATCGCACTTAAGTGTGTTGAATTTTCTCACTACATTACAGGGCTGTTAACGTTAACTTACTTAACGATGTAACGACGTTACATCGTTACGTTACATCGTTACGTAACGAGTAACGGTAACTAGTTTCAATTTGAGGTAACGTGTAACTTGTAACGTTTACGTCACTTCAGTAAAGTAACGACGTAACGCCGTTACATCGTTACTTTATCTTGAAATTCGCGCGCCACGATCTGAATAAAACAACCATAGAAGCGCGGCAGACAGCAGCTCAGCAGTCTGAGCTGGAACGCTACCTCTAGGACCTTGGTCACTGAAGATTTCAGCGTTGGTTGGTTGATTAGAGATTTTAGGGTCTCGTAGTTGTGCCCGCGCCCCACAGGTGCACTGACACCTCATGTGACAGCGCGATAACTCCACCAAGGATGAAAACCAGCAAACCAGTTAAGGGCTGTCAATTATAGCTCAATTTGCCTACGTTAAAGGGACTGTTTCGATGGCTAGACAACCAGCGCTATCGTAGAGCGACTATGGCAGAGCGCTGGTTCTCTCTCGTTGGTGATGTGTATTCGACATAGGACACACCTCAAAGACGGATGTTGTCCGCTTCAATTTTCAAGTAATTAATTGGGATTCGAGGCATGTGGAATATATGGTATGTCCGCTTGTGATTTATGTCACCTGAAATATTTACTAAAAACGTTATTTGAAAACAATATCTGCTCTCGATAATTTTCGAAAAAAATAAGGGAATACAAGTAACGGGTAACGAAGCAACGCCGTTACGTAAAGTAACGAGTTACTTTTGCTAGCAAGCATGTAACTTAACGCGTGACGTTACCTATATTGGAGTAACGAAGTAACTGTAACTAGTTACATTTGAAAAGTAACGTTAACAGCCCTGCTACATTATCTAAGTAGTGATCAATACATTTAAAGCGTGACGATTTCCTTCTATACCTTTTTTTTGTGCGCAAACTAATACTTTAAAAACGCATTGAACTTTTCAACGCTATCTAAATTGTATTAGTTTAATGCAAACGCATTGGTTTTCAACAATATTTTCAATATGAATTTCAACACACTTTCAATTAAAGTGATTACACGTGCTCGGCTAAGTGTATTTAGGCCTGGAATTCAAATACTTCAGTACATTTTGCTGTCAGTGATAATACGTGTACTTAAAAAAATTAACGCAAGGTAAGTCTACTTAGTATATTTGTTTCAACATCATAAATCAGATACATTCAAGATTGGCCACTCCCTACATTCATTACTCGTACACACGTCACCAGAAAGTCCCGAACATTCCAACTATTCCAGATAGTCAAAAAAATCACAAAAATCGTGAATAATCGTGAAGGATTTCGGAGTGTTGTGGGATGTACATTAATGATTAAAAGTTTGGATTCACTGCATGCGAAAGAGATAATTTGGCGCTGCTGTCGTTATTTTTCGTTCCACTTCGATTCCACTTGCAAACATCCGAGTGAACACGAATGATCCGAACAGAGATTCTGATCGATCGAAACGGTCATCTAGTGCTACTGTTCGATTGTTGGTTATTCGCATCGTGATAATACCTCTGTTAGTGTTGACCAGTCCTGCAGAAGCGTCCTCACAATTATGTCAACCCGCAAACTGCCTGAAAGATGAGATGGGATCCATTGCTTGAAATCAGTAGAAACCCACGCCAAAACAAATACAGACAGTTAGACAAAACACCAGGTAAACCAAGAAAAAAACAAGAGAGTCAAGAATATCGCTTAACGGCGCCATTAAATTCACTCGTTCTTTACATGAATATTTCGCAAACAACATAAGGATATCTGCTAAATGCCCGCTCATTTACAATTTTTTTTGTCTCCATTAGACTTAGACGTACACGTAACCGTAACGTATGTCGTACTGCAAGTATTAATTTAGCAAACTACGTAACGATATCTGCTAAATGTCCCCCTCATTTACAATTTTGTTTTTTGCGCCGTTAGACTTGGACGTACACGTAACCGTAACGTAGATCGTACTGCAAATAGTCATTTCGCGTAACCGTAACGTATGTCGTACTGCAAGTATTAATAAAGTAAACTACGTAACGATATCTGCTAAATGCCCCCTCATTTGCAATTTTTTTTTTCATCGTTAGACTCAGACGTACACGTAACCGTAACATGCATCGTACTGCAAGTATTAATTTTGCAAACTACATCACTGTATCAGCTAAATGCCCCCTCATTTGTGTGTTTTTTTTTGTTTTTTTTGCGCTATTAGACTTAGACGTGCACGTAACCGTAACGTAAATCGTACTGCAAATAGTCATTTCGCAAACTATATACCGATATCTGCTAAATGCCCCCACATTAACACCTCCCCTCTATTGGTTCAAAAGGTATAAGGGGGGCCTCCCAGACATGCCTAGCGCAATACTCGTTCTCTTACTACCTAGTATTGGAGTAGTATTAGTTTTAGTAGTAGCATAAGTAAGGAAGTAGTAAAGAACGAGTAAAAAAAGGAAAAACACTTTTTTTCCGGACGGTTGATAGCAATGCGGAGTCCTTCTCTAGCTACTTATTATAGTGAAGACTCGAACCCGATATCGCGTGCTTTATCCCATGAGTTTTTCTCAAATTAAGGCACATTCTATATTAAGTGGATTTTTAGCTTAGCCTTAAATCCACGACACAAGTTGAACGGCTGCGTGTTGTGTTTGGTTTCGCTTCAAGCCACGCGCTCAAAGAGATTAATTATGGTCGTTAATAATTATGAAATAACAGGAATTGAATTTCATGAAAATATTGAAAAAATAAAGTCTGAAAGTGGTATGGCACCGCCATACTAGGGGACATCGATTTTCGACTTTTTTCGAGTTTTAAAGAAAAAGTCTGGCGAAAGTTGCCTTTTCACCCCAAGAACACACCCTTAAATTTTTTGAAAAAATATTGATGTTTAGGGGTCTCACCCCCCCACCTGAAGTTTTACATGGGATTTCCCATAAGACAAGAGGCAAAAAACAGGAAAAATCAATAATTAGGTCGAAATCTGATGATACGTTGTGTTAAAGCATAGAAATGGATTGGACTCGTAAAAACGCGTCCAGTGGTATCCTTCATTAATTTTCACGCTACCGCTGCCCTTGCTTACAGTGGGACAAACTTTTAATAAATCATGCCAAATTAGACAAAATAAGTGATATTAAGGTGTGCCCAAATCCAAACCGGCTGTCAGAAAAAAAATGTGGTACGACATTTTAAGCGGTTTTACGAGTGCAATCCATTTCCGTGCTCTAAAACAACGTATCATCAAATTTCAATCTCATTATTGGTTTTTCCTGCTTTTTGCCTCTTTTCTTATGGGAAATCCCATGTAAAACTTCAGGTGTGGGGGGGGGGGGGGGGGGA
>CABIKL010003265.1:0-11184 GCA_902196195.1 Aptinothrips rufus | reverse complement strand
CCCCCCCCCCCGCCCCGCCCCGCCCCGCCCCGCCCCGCCCCGCCCCGCCCCGCCCCGCCCCACCCCCTTGCACCTGCCCTGTTCCCGCTAGCACTTGACTCCTACCACCTTGCGTCGCGCGCTGCCTCATCCAGAAGCCGGCTTCGTTGTAGCTATGAAAAAATTTCCTACCTACACCAATTGAATTTTCGGTCTCGTAATGAAATTGTCATCATACCAACGATGCGCATTTCCTTCGTACATGATAAGATCTTGAGCCAATGAAATTTCGTCGAAACAACGGAAATATCGTAGAATTAATTTGTCCTATGGAAATTTCTTTGGTACAGGCACGTTATATTTAGCTTTAGGCGTTGTAATAAGGAAGCGCCTTTGTGAGTGATCCATGAGTGGCCGCTTCTCTGGAGCAAATCACGCGGCTTTATTTCAAAAGGCGGTCAGAGGAGAGGAGCTCACATTTTTCGGACGTAGGCTGATATCGGACATCGAAAGTAGTGTTCCTTGGGTCAGAAAAGTTTAAGTTTGTCCGGCCGACCACATGCCCACGGGAAAGGAAATCCGAACACGTGGTCTGTCGCTATGTCGGACGCTACGCTACCGAGCTAATTAGATACTTCCACAGTCATTTTCTTACATACGATTCCTCTGTTAATAAATACGAATATTCGCAGCCGTCTTACGTATGCGTAGGGCGTGGCAAATCGTACGCAATACATACGAATGGCTCTGTAATACAGACGATATTTTTGTAATACTGACCAATAATACTGTCTGTAATACAGATGAATCTGTGAGAAATACAGAAGACTGGGGGCATGTATCGTCATAATGCTACTACGGCTACTTGAATTCGCATGTATTACAGATGAGGATTGTATGTAAGATAACGACAGAGTTCTGGCCTGATTGACTCTCCGAGACGCCATCGACGGAGAAAAGATTTTCTTTTTGCGACCTGCGTTAACAGAGATTGCAACTCTGAATCGATAAGTCGTTGCGCTTCGTGCTTCGTGATCTTGATCTAGTTCGACTGTAGACTGTAGATAAGAATCTGAGTCGAGGGAGGAGTAGTGGGAGGGGCATCAGCTCCGGCCGTCCTTGGCTGTGGCCAGTTTCACTGTACTGTGCCTCTTTGATCCTTTGAGGTGGCTGGATTCCGACTGAGCAGAACTGTTGGAGTGACTGTACCGAGGTTTAATTCAACTGGATTGAATAGGACGCCCCAGCTGCTTCACGCTTCCGGGCGGCGAGGCTAGTTGTGATCTGTTTTCACAACTCCTCTTGTTTCTTACAGCGGAGAGCTGACCGCTGACGCACAGCAGCAACCTCGCGCGAAGCACGCGAAGGAAGTAGATACGCATTTTCAAAGGGGACGCACAAGTCTTTTCCCAATCGCGTTCCAGTTTGTAATTTCCACGGAACTACGTGCACTCTCAGACCTTATGAACTTTTTTTGTTCATAATGCATAAACAAATTTGTGCAACAATAGACTATGAATAAAATTGTCCATGACAACGAACAAATTTGTTAATTACCATGAACAAAATGTTAATAACGTATTAACAAAATTGTTAATAACCCTATTGTTGCACAAATTTGACAATATATATTGTGAAAATGTTCATGGTGGTCTGACTGAATATATTCACACACAAACTGTCATTATTTTGCAGTAAATTTGGTGATTTATTTTGCACGTATTCATAGATCGGAGTTGTGTTCCCGTAACCCTAGGGAACCGTGACGTTTCTCAACGGATAAACTCAGTCGTGTATGCTTAGAGTAGTGGCCGACCTCGTCACGTGACACTGCTGCCGCTGCCCTACGAGATGTTATTGGTCGGCCCTCGAGTCGAGTCGAGCCGAGCCGAGCCGAGCCGAGCCGAGCCGAGCCGAGCCGAGCCGAGCCGAGCCGAGCCGAGCCGAGCCGAGCCGAGCCCTCCCCTCTCTTTAGCATGCACAGCTGCGCATACGATGGAACAACTTGACGCTCTTCATTGGCTCGGAGCGAGCAGCGGTATGGAGTGCTCGAGGGGTGCTCACAGTGTCGACAGTTCCAGTTCTCTCCCCTCCCTGAGCACTGAGAAGCACTGAGAAGTCGTTAGGAAGCAAGGCGTTGTATTGCAAGGGACTTACTTAAAGGTGGAACTGCACTGCTAGCGCATTTCTTAAAACTCTTCGATTTTCACAAATTTTGTTTGATTGCATTTAAATTTAGATGACAGTCCTCAAATAATTTTCAGTCAGTTGTTGGTGGCAAATTATTTCAAGTTTAACCGAATTCAAAACAAATCAATTTTAAATTTCGTGTGAATTTTTTTTAGTTTTTCTTTTAGTATGAAGAAAGGTATACAAATTTCAGACAGACAATCGATTCTTATTCATTCAAGGAATGTCTCACCGATATTCTTCAGATTTGTACTTCTTTCGTAATGATTTGATGGTGCAAGTATTTCACCACGAGGGCGGGCAATCGTTCAGGAAACTGACACACAGCTACGTTTTCAGCTGGGGAAACTTTGACAAGCCAAACACCATGTTGCAGAGTCGATTGCAATATGGCGGCTGAACAAGGAGGCCAGATTTCCGGGTCGGAAGCACACGTGTCCAGGCTCATAGCTGAGGAGGTACATCACCCTATCCCTATCGCTTATTACATCTCCATACGCAGCCCACTCGGGCCGGGGGCGGGCGGGGGCGGGCGCGGGGGTGGGCCGGGGCGGCATGTGATCACGCTCTAACAGCGCACTACTCGAGCATCATCATGCAAATTGATCCAATCAGAGGGCCTCACAATGCAAATTACAAGTTTGCGCTGCCTCTCGTGCTACCAGTCATCGCAATTATGCCCCCACCCCCACCCCCACCCCTCCGCACCCCTCCTGAGACGTACGTCTCTGAGCGGCGCCGAGAATGTTATCCCATGATGTGCCACTTGCTGCGTGCCGTGCCAGTCGCCACTCCACAGTCTCGGCACGCCGTCGACTGGCCGGGCTGAGGCCACGCAACACCTGGTAACCACTTCATTTGATTTCCCGTCCCGCGGCGATCACTGGGGCAGCAGGTAACCAAGGTAACCGGCTGCTGCCCATCCCTCCCCCTCCCCCTCGCCCTCCACCTCTTCCCCGAGCTCGTAACTTTCCCGATCCAACCTAATTATCGCGCAGCCGGCCCAAGTTGCTACCCGTCAGAGTTGCCCGGGCGGGTAGATAGTTACAGCTGTATCTGTGCAGTTTGGGAAGCAGATTCGAACGGTTCGTGGGTTTGGTTTGGTGGTCGGGCCGGCCCGGCCGGGACGAGCGCACATCGCACACTCCGAGGCAGAGTGAGTTGCCCATGCATTGACTGCCCTCTACGGTTGCTAGAGGGAGAGATAGACATAAGCAGAATCATAGAGATGGTGAAAAATATTGCCAACACAGACACAAACACAAAAAATCACATTTCCGTTCTCAAATTAAAGGTTCTTTAAAAAAAAAAAAAAAAAAAACTTTTTTGTGGTACATTTTTATTTAAATTTTTGAAAAGTTTCTGAAATTAGAAGACGAGTAAAATGGCAAAACTCCGTTACTACTTCAAGCGAGTGTGCGAGTCAAACTCATCCCTTAACACTGAGGGAAAATGAGGCTCGATACGGCAGGGACGCCCACACACACCAGCAAGCCCCGACCCGCCGCCAGGCCGCCGCACTGCAGGCAATCAATAATGCATGATGCAGTGCCGTATTACATGAAACCATGAAGCCACTTTGGTCTCACTGTATACTTCAAGCGGCCGCCGGGCGCCACTCGGAGAAAAAACTTGACCCATAGTTCACCGCGCTGACCCAAATTCCAGAACATGGCCGTTATGAAGGGAGAAGAGTGGAGCAGAACAGAAGAGAGAAGAGGAGAGAAGATCGAGGAGAGCCGGGAGCGAGGAACACAGACCAACATGCTAAAGCAATGCACTGGTCGGGTGGTCAGACAGGGAGTCGTGCTGGACGGACTAACCCAATACCCCAACCCCAAGCGAGAAGAGACCAGAATCCGACGGGTGCCTCACTAGTTGACTGAGCGTACGAATGAATACATGAGATATGTCAATACAAAGGAATACAAAAGAATACAAAGACTTCAAGAGAATACACAAGTGAATACGGCAAGAGAATACAAGAGAATACAAAAGAATACATAGAACGCGTAACTTACGAGAGAATACATGGGTGCGGGACCACTGGAATCTGACCCCTGGGATAAATTAAGTTCTTCTTCATTCCTGCCTCTCGATGATAAAAACGAACTGAGAGACCGATGCGTTCCAAGCAATGTTCACTCTTAATGTTCAGTAACTTTTTTTGTTCGGACCTAGTAACAAAATTTTTAAACATAACTAGAATTAGTCACAATTTCATAATAATGTGGAAACAATTTCGTGAAAATTGTGTGATTAGGCTAACTTGAACAAAATTGTAACTAACTCTAGTTATAGTTAAAAATCTTTACTAAGCCCGAACTTAAAGGTTACATAGACATTTAGAGTGTACTTCCTCAAGAGGAAATACAAAGTCAGTGGTCAGGTAATTCGGGCGGGGCCTCCATCTTGGGTTGACTTTGTACCACAGGATGCGGTGCGGTCGAGACGTGAGGCTCCGCAGGGGTTGGGAGGGCGGAGGGGATGCCCTAAGACGAGCAGCGGGGCGGGGCGCGGGGCGGGGCGCGGGGCAGACCTCCGGTGTGGCCTACCCCAGTCACCTTGTGAGACGTGGCGAGAGGGCCACGCCGCCCGACCAGAAGGGACCTGGTCTCCTCCCCCTGCCCTGCCCTGCCCTGCCCTGCCCTGCCCTGCCCTGCCCTGCCCTGCCCTGCCCTGCCCCGCCCTCCCCTGCCCTGCCCAGCTCAGCCCGACGCCCCGGCCAGCAAACCCTTCCCTGATGCGCATTCCTCCTCATCGCTGGCAGATATGCGAAGCAACTCGCCGCAACATAAATTGCGGGGGCGGGAGTGGTCCTGGAGTGGCAATGAGGGCGTGACACTCCGCACAAGAAACCGGCCGCGACGTGCAGAGGGGCGAGGCAAGGGGTTGGGGGGGAGTCGAACCGTAGGCAGATGGAGGCGTGCCAGAGGAGGAGGAGGAGGAGGAGGAGGAGGACGAGGAGGAGGAGGAGGAGGAGGACGAGGAGGAGGAGGAGGAGGACGAGGAGGAGGAGGAGGAGGAGGAGGAGGGGGGGGGGGGTGACCAAGTTGGTCTGACCAACAAGAAGCGAGCGGGTGCCAGAGGGAAGGCCAGATCAAAATACTACAGAGCACCCGTGCAAAAATCATCAGCATGTATCGAAGGAAGCGTCCTCCCAGTGTAACGCGTCCTCAGCTCAGTGCTCGGCTTGCACCGTAAGTACTTCTCCGTCAACGTCGATTACGATTTACAGCCTCGCACTTCAAAACGGTAACACTGGCTGGGTCAGGCCCGGGCTGGGGTCCATTGGAAAGGGGGGGGGGGGGGGGGGGGGGGGGGGGGGGGGGGGGGGGGGGGGGGGGGGGGCTGATGAAACGCTCGGTCGCGCCCTGACTCGGCTCGGCTCGGCTCTGACCTGCCGGCCGGGTCGTCCGCGGTAACTTTGGCAGCCCCGCGCTGCTGCTCGCTCTAATGACATTCGAAAAGCGATAAAAAGTTGGTGTATTTACGAGTGGGTCCCACCGCGGAGTCAGGCACCTCACCTCGTCTCCCGAGGGCCGGCCAGGCACGGTATCTCTGAGCTGCGCCCGAACGGCGGCGGCAAGATTAAAGGCATGTCGCTGCTAACATCGGCGACTGCCGCGCTTTGTTTGCATACCGGTTCACCTAATAAAACACCGCTGTTTCACAATTTTTAATTCAGGGTAGGGTTGTTACAAGAGCACGGTTTTCAAATCTCCTGACACGCTCCCGACAAAATCCCTAACGTAATTAAAGATTTTTCCTGACTTTTTCAAACATTGGTTGTAACCGTAAAGTTACGGGTAGAGATAGCGGTTGCAGCTACGAAATTTTTGACACTTGAGGGCAAAACTCATGAATCATGAAATCTGTAGATTTCACAGATTTCTTATCACTATTCTCGGACTTCCCGGAGAATTCTTTGCGGTTTCCATGACGAGTTCGAAATCGCCGATTTCTGTAATTCTATTCAGAACGGAAAATTTTCTAGAAAAAACTTTCTTTACTACACTTTCAACTTTTCGTCACACTTTTACTGGTACAAATTTCTTCAATTAGTTTTTATTTTCAGGTGGGCCTAAACAGTCTACGTCATGCTCATCCTCACTGAACCCCAAAGTACTTAAACTGGGGAGACGGGTATAGCAGCCTGCGCAGAGCCGAGACGGACGGCGAGGGCGAGACGACACCAACACGCCATGCCGCTGCTCCCGACAAAGTCCAATTATTATAATTGCCCAAACATCACCGCGACTCCCGTGCTCGGCGGGCCGGGCGCAGAGGGACATGGCGGGCGGAGCACCATACCTAGAGAGCCTAGAAGGAGAGAGGCGACAACTGTCATGCTGGCCACCGGCCTGGGATCCAACTACTGTGTCCGCTCTTCCCCGCACCCTCACCGCGCTCCCAGGCAGCGAGGCGGCGCGCATGCGCTGTCTCCAGCTGGTTCCCAGCGGCTGCCAGGACCTCTGCCGCCATGACAGTTGTCGCCTCTCTCCTTCCAGGCTCTCTAACCATACCGCAGTGAGCCGTCTGAGGACCTGACAGACAGAGAGCCAGCTGGCAACGCTACAGACTCATCGCTAGCAATCGACAAAGAACCCCCTGTTCCTCCCCGCCACGCCAGGCCACGCCACACCACGCCGAGGAGAAGGCTTCGTTTACTCCCTTTCTCTCCACATCCACCATGCGCCTTCCTCAACATGGCTTCTGCATCTCACAACACAACCGGGCTACCTCCCGCTCCCCCTCCCCTCCCCCTCCCCGGTTGGCACTCTTCCCTCGTCCTCATATGCTTCCGATGTGCCCCGCCCCGTAAGCTCCCCTTCTGCACATGATATGATGAATTTGAACCCAAGAAAACACCAGCTTCAAACACGAGATTCAAACGTTGAACACGTATGTGGGTGCGTGGCTGTCTTTTTGATAGGAGCAGACAGACTGTAATGAAGGAGTTGGGTATGCGCAGAAATAAAAACAAATATCAGATTCTGGGGCAACCCAACTTAAAAATCAAGGGGGAAAAAAATTGAGTTAATTTTGAGACCTAATCCAAATATGCAAGCTACGAAACAGGTTCGGGATGAGTCTGTAAAATGATCTTCACAAATGTTTTTAACGTTTGGTTTCTGGGTTAAGGTAGTTCGAGAATCTGGTTTTGGTGTTTCTGCGTGGTCACAGCGCACCTTAAGCACGGACCCGGCCAGTCTCAAAGGTAGTGGTTAGGTTAGGTTAGGTTAGGTTAGGTTGACGCTCAAATTAAAGAGTGAGGACATGGCTGGGGTCTGACCCTGGGGCCCCAGTACACTCCAGAGCGCACCCCGTCCCTGTCCAGGCAAGGTACTGGGGCGGCTTCAGTCCCAGCGGAGTGGCGGCGGAGTTACACTTTCTTGTACTCTGTCCTTTTGTTTTTCCAGAGCAAACTGCCAAGAAACGCGGACCCGAGCGCGGACCCTGGGCCAGATCTTGGTAGCGTCCATTGCTAATGACCATTGCACTCCTTGCTTAACCTTAAAACTGGAGTCTTAATCTTCTATAAGTGCGCTGAGGCAACCGTGCGCAACAGAATATGCAATAAAAATTGGAGAAGGTATTCAAATTGAAAATCGTCTTGTGGGGGCGGTAGGTTAGGTCATGTCGTACCACCTTGAGTTCTGTTTTCAATCTCGAACTCCACTTGCCGCAGTGTTATCGGACTTTTACATAGATTCGACTTGTGCAAGCTTGTTTTTCGGCACTAGTGGAGGCTAGAGAGCGGATCTTCTGCGAAGGGTGTGGGGTATCAGCTGTGCACCGCATGCACGCAGAGCACGGAATGCCTAGAACGGGACTTATGAGTCGCATTATTCTTCCAGCAGAGGTCGTCCGACTGAAATACGTCCCTCAAGTCCGACACGTGGCTCTAACGAGTTTCCAAGAGGGCGGTGGTGTGAGTGAGCGGGTACTTCTTCACAAGAACAGAAGGCCAGCCCAGCCATGGGCCCCACATCAACCGAGAATCGAATAGCTTAACATGGTGTCGACTATCGGCTCGAGCTCCGCGAGACTTAAACTAAACCTCAGAGTAACTAAGTTTCACTACCGCGGAGCCGGAGAGTCTGAGTACAACCCGAACCGATACCCGCCGGGAAGACTACCCATCTTCACTTGGCGAATGGAGTCGCTTAGCCGCCGTTCCAAGTGAGTTTAGGGCGCCGTCGTTTTCCCCCTCTGTTTGCTAGCTCTACGGCGTATTTTATAAATCACGTGGTTGCATTTCTGCAATTTTTCGTCACTTGACGACAAATTTCGTGACGTATACTTTTTACGACATAATTGAAGAATTTTTCGTCAAATTGAAGAATTTTTCGTCAAAATGACGAAACATGAGTCACATAATGTTTCGTCATAATGTCAATGTCCATCTCCTGTAGGACTTAGCGTGACGAATAATTCGTCAGGTGACGAAATACCATTAAAACCTCAATGACGAAAAATGTGTAAATGCCGCAATACGAAATACTCTTGTTCCAAAATTAGCCAGAGGTTTTTCGTCAAATGACGAAAACTTATTTTACATTGGAATAGGCTTACCTGCAGCTGTTCGGACCAGAGGCAGCTGGTGGTGTTGTCGGAGATGACCTGGTTGTTGACGTCCGGCAGGTCTGACGCCGGGACCCGCCCCTGGCACAGCGCGAGCTGCGGGGGCGTGCGGCCATAGCGGGCCTGCTGCACGGAGATGCTGGTGCCGGGCGGGCAGTGCAGGGACACGGTGTGGTCGTCGCACCCGCCTCGGTTGTACGTCCGCAGCGTCCCTGAGAGCAGGGCTACTCGGTCAGGCACACATTGCCACATCGTAACATTAAACAAACACAGTTTAAAAAATAAGTTTTTGAATTTAAGTGAAAATTTTAAAGAAGTCAAAAATAAAAATAAAAATTGTTAAATTAAATATTTGAACAAAAAAAATTACGTCGATGGAACGCAAAAGAAGTATTTTTTTTTTTTAATAATTCAATTATTATTACATCCAATTATTGTTTTCATTTTAAAATGATTGAACCAAAAAAATCGCAATTTCATTTCAAGAGCAATCGCAAATAAGAAAGAAGATAGAAAGATAGCCATCACCCAGGTCACCACCACCAGCAGACGTCAGTCACCATCACCGTCACCAAAGGAACCAGTCGGTGATCACAGCGAGTCCGAAGTCGGATGCAGTTGAAGAGGGGTGCACGCAGATGGAACAGGTCCGTGGGGAAGGCGTGCAAAAGGACAAACAAAGCAAAGCAAAAGTTAGTACCGACCTCACTGGCGGGGAACAGAAGTGAGACTGGGACATTTGGGACGGACAGCAGAATTGGGTGTGTTCCGGAAGCCTGCGTTTAGAGCGCTTCTGAATCCTCAATACCGGCCACCTACGCTCGGCTCCACGTGACACGGGTTCTCTACCATACTCTGAAAGTCCCGCTCGGTTTCAGGGAGGGAAAAGAACAATCCATCACGGCAAATGAGGCTGATTCGAGGGAGTGATCCATACAAACTTTGAACACCACTGTTCGAGATATTTGAGCAAAATGGTCCGAATATTACGGGTTACCAACATAAAACATGACTTCTGTCTTAAGACCGCAATAAAATCTGTTCATATCTTGATTTTTGGGAACGAAATGTAATCCTCAGTCTAATGATTTAATGTGTGTGCCCATTTTAGATGAAATAATCACCCCCCGGGCTGATTGCTTATTGGAATGAGAAACGAAGCCGACTAGGATCAGAGAGCACGCGCTTAAAAGACGATATCGTCGCTGAGTTTCGCGCAACTATCTATGTACAACATAACGTAAGGCAGCCCTACGGGGCCGTGCGGAGCCGCGTGAGCCGCAGCCCCGGGCGCCGACCTGCTCGGGAATATCTATCTGCAAAAGTCGAATTCCCGCTTCTTCCTCCAGCTATGGGAATATCGCCGCGCGGCTCGGCGCCATTGTACGCACGCCTCATGTGTGGGTGGGCTGGGGTGGGTCGCGGTGGGTCGGGGTGGGGTGGGCTGGGGTGGGGTGGGGTGGGGTGGGGTGGGGTGGGGTGGGGTGGGGTGGTCCGGGGCATCATTTCCATACGCCGCGCGGCCGTGCGGGCACCACGCAACCACTCCAGCCAAGAAAGGTCGCGCTGCGGCGCCCCGGACCAGAGGCGCAGGCACACTGCCACGCCACGCCACGCCACGCCACGCCACGCCACGCCACGCCACGCCACGCCACGCCACGCCACGCCTTCAAAGGGAGCGGCAGCGACGTGGCATACGTCACTATCCGACGTGGACTCCATAGCACGTGTTTTGTGTACGTTCCCTACAGGCTTCCTGAACAGTAGCACGACCCCGGGGCGTTCCCGCCATGAAGAACAAACGCACGCTGCTAGGCTGGGAAATCTATAATACGATATCGGGCAGCGGCACAGCAGGGCCAACACATCCACTGCCACAGTGATCATGGCATGGGCGACGGCCATGAGGGCGCTATAGATATAAACCGCGACCCAGCGTCTGTTGAGAACACTGGATTGGATGGGGAAATAAAGTCTGATACGCGGCGGCGACGACTTGACCTACATTTACACTCGGAAAATAAGTTCAAGGCACGCGAATTTGAAAAATTAAAAAAATATTGTAGTATTGTTTCGTGAGTTATAGACGCAATTCGAAGCTCTGTTGAACCCCTGTGTTCTTGTTTGTGTGTCGAGCCGCTTTACAAGGGAAGGGAAGGGAGGGTGCTCTACATACTCCCCCCCCCCCCCCCCCCCCCCCCGTTTCTAGTCACTGCAATGCATCCTCGCTGTCGGGCCGTTCCACATCTTTCCGGCCTTAAGCAGATCGAGGAGATATGGAGGCTGTCCGCGCAGCCAGCATCAGCTCTCTGTCTCGGAGGGCCACCGCGGATTCCTCGGCCATCACGTATGCGAAGGGGCAGGGGGAGAGGGAAGGGGGGGAGGGAGAGAGAGAGAGAGAGAGAGAGAGAGAGAGAGAGAGAGAGA
>CABIKL010003264.1:0-11185 GCA_902196195.1 Aptinothrips rufus | reverse complement strand
GGGGGGGGGGGGGGGGGGGGGTATCCCCTTCCTGTTGAACATCTCGCCCCTTACCCTTGTTTGTGTACTTCAGCTTGTTGTTCGACTTCCGTTTCAGACTCCATTGGTGTACCCTATTTGAAGCCGACGAGCCAAAATAATTACGATTGTCATTTTCTTAGGCTTTGTGCAGTAAGTGTGACCGGCGTAGATGTTCTAAAAATATCATGAAGCCTAATGTTATCTTTAGTCGCCAGTATTAAATGACATGTAATCTAATCATGTAATTTTGAGAATGAGGTGCTTCCCCCGCACCTATTTAAATAAACTGTCTTAGAAACTGATCTGCAGTCACTTCCTTGCCACGCTCCAGTCCATCTACTCAGTGTACACCTTTTTCTTTGGCAGTAAGGCACCCCCCGGCAAAGAGTCAACGATAAGAGAGGAGCTATCACTTATTTTTCTTACTTATGTTTCCAAGCCTTTCCCAAATACTCTCAGACTAACCGAATAGCGATTGTAATACAAACAAGATATGCGAAACATGACCACATTTTTTTTTTTTCGAGAATCCACCTGCTCGCTTCGTGAAGAAAACAAAGAAGAAGGCGAGACAATAAAGTATGACCTCTCCTAAACCTACTTACTGATAATTTTGTAGTGATTTTGCGCCATGGTTTGACCGGTGCTCCACGTGGCCGCAGCTCGACTGCACCCAACCTGAAGTAGGCACGGAGTGCCCCGCTCTGATGCCGGAGAACAATACCACACACCGCTCGATAACCTCAGACACACCGTCAAATTCACTTTCGATCCCAAGTTTTAAAAATTATAAACAAAAGATGTTGTTGGACTTTGCGTTTTTGTTGTTGTCTCGCTTTTGCTTTGGCTGGGGGCTTTCTCGAGAACGGCCGCTGAGCGAGCGAACGATCGAGCAAACTGGTCGCCCATGCAATCCTTGAGACCTGCTTGCCATGTCAAGTCAGCCGCCTGCTTTGCCGAGATAGTCCTCCTGATCTGGAGTGCAGGGGGCCGTTCATAAACTACGGCGATTTTAGGCAACTTTTTGACCCCCTCCCCACCTTACGTGACCAATCTCACCTAACCTCACCATGTATTGGTGATAGGGCCGTGACATGAGGAAGCCCCCTCCCCCCTTAAAATCGGTCACGTAGTTTGTGAACGGCCCCCGCGAGTCCTATCAAGCATCACCTACCAAACACTCTTACTTCAAAAGCGATGAACACTGCACTTCAAAAGCGATGACCTTTTCATCACACATACATGCGGTGTTCATCACACATCACAAGTGATGATATTTTGTAACACATATTTTAAGCATTGATCTTCACCTCTAGATCGCATCCATAAAATTCATCACTTGTAAATGTGATGATAAAGTCCCCTTAGTATGAAAAAAAAATCGCACTTAGAGCGATTATCATCGAAAATTAATGCGATGAAAAAGTCGTTGCTCCTGGGGGAGCGATGATTCGAGGGAATCGCTTTTGAGAAATCATCGCGCTTGAAAGTGTTAAAATCATCTCTTTTGGACTTGTAGTGAATGTGCGAATTTCAGTGACGCACTCATTCATTCATTCTCAACTTCTTATGTTTTTGTTTCCATAGGGTACTCCAAAGAGAGTCCCAGGAGGACAACGGCTTCTTCTGGCCGAGCAAGCTATGAAGAGAAAGAGTGGCGGGGGCCGCCCCTACACCCTATAAGTGCACAATACATAAGAAACGTTACAAATTCCATCGAGATTCCAGAGAGGCAGAACGCCATGCAATAGAGAGTGAACCAGCTCGTTCTGCACAGATTTCTGAAATAAATAGGAAGGTTGGAGATAAAATGTTATGAGATAGCATCCTCAGGGCTTAGCACGTTTTCTGTTAGGAAGCTGCTACGATTACCTTTTATTTTACGCTCTTCTTGCTAAGATTGCATTTTTATAGACTTGGCGTGTAGGGTTTCTTGTGTGTAGCATCCATTCTTTGACTCACATTCAACATTGTTTCAATGCAAAACTTTGCTTTTGCGTGACCCAAAAAGTTCATGATTTGTTTTACACGCGCAATAACTCATAAGATTTTAAACGACGTTTCCGACTCAAAATTTCGAGCTTTTGGCACCCCATGTCTATACGTCTGAATCGCCATGTATGTGGAATTTAACTGCATGACATGAGCTCAAGGCGTGCAACACGTGTCTATGAACTGTCACCTGGTCACGATCACGACGCTCTGGTGATGCATGCGGCCGAGCGTGTACGTGCGCACGCTCTTCCGCAGTCACGACAGAAGGGCTTTATAAGGGAATGAAATCGAGCAACAGCACTAACTGACATCAGCTCCCAGCAACATGTCCCGCCTAGCCCTTGCTGCTCTTCTCGTCGCCTGCGTGGTAAGTCGGAGCCTCCTCTCGTCTAGCAACTCAGGGCCAGTGGTGGTCTCTGTCCATTCGTGATCAGCAGCTTCACATACCTCCATTTCCTATTTTAAAGTCAAGTCATTTTATAAAGTGTTCAAAACCTAAAATGGGTCTTTTAAAAATATACTTTTGAGGTCTGCAGCCTCAGGAACTTGAGCCTGGGAATGTTGTCCATTTTCGAAAGGGTTGACATTTTTATGGTATGGACGCTATTTTAAGTTGGGGTCCTGAACATTTTCATCATATTTTTCGGATGTTCGGGGTAATTCCCAGGGCAGATTGTCGATATTTTCCGGGAGGATTTTTTTTAAAGTGCTGTGAGTTTTTAGATTTTTTGACTAGTAATCATATCATCCCATCTAGATTGTACTCCGTCCTGAAAATTTCCACCCAAATCTGATTCCTGTCTGCGGTTGAAAAATCATGCTCGAAAAAATCCACCCAGGACTTTATTTTGGTTGGACCTTCAACTGGTGACGAGAGGAAAATTTTCCTGAGTTTAAGCTAGTCGTTAACGTCATATTGCACTCAATACACTTTGATGGGACATTTTATTCCTTAACATCAACCATCTTCAGATTAACGGATGAGAAATCGTTAAAGTCGTGTCTATGTTTTTTACTTCTTCAATTCGGTTAATTTGATGTTGTGTGTTAACCTCGTTTTCTAGGTCGCGGCCGTGTCCGCCGGAGGGCCCGAGTGGCCGCGGCCGAAGGGACCCGAATACGGAGCACCCGAACACCGACCGAACCGCATCGGACAGGCCGTGCACAGTGTCCAGCTGAAGGGTCAACAGCTGGTCGCCAAGGGCAAGGAAATCTGGCAGAACAAGATCGTCCCCGCAGCACGCGCTGCAGCCTCCAAGTTGAGGACCAATGTCGGCCTCTTTGAAGAGAAGCTTGGAGGCAAACTCATCCACAATGGAAGGAAACTTGCTCATCCCGAGTATGTTGGCTGATCGGCCGGTGATTGTTCACGAGTGATCACGAATAATAAATGAACTCATTATTCGTTAGAAAGAAAAATTACTGTCTCGTGGTGTTTGTTCCCGAACCGTCCAGCCTCGCCCTCTGAGAAGATATTACACACGAAAACATGAGCTGGAAACAACATTTATTCTAATCACAAGGTTTTCGTGCCACTTCAAAACATGAATAGGTCTGGGTCATCTCGAAATTTTCATAAACACGAAAAAAGAGTTTGAATTTTTACAGTAACATCCGTTTAGAGTGACTGTGCGAAGTCACACTGCTGACCGAAGTCACTCTAATGTATGTCTCGTATAGGTCAGGTCAGCCTTTAGTATGCGAGAGTTTAATCACAATTCATCCACAAAAATTCAATTCAACACGTTTGTCCATAAATTACCTTAGAGGAGCACTCCCGGAAATCTTTGCGAGAGGACG
This sequence comes from Aptinothrips rufus, assembly GCA_902196195.1. Lineage (NCBI taxonomy): Eukaryota > Metazoa > Arthropoda > Insecta > Thysanoptera > Thripidae > Aptinothrips > Aptinothrips rufus. Next base: position 7,369 of record CABIKL010003264.1, on the reverse strand, counting down.
CGTTCTTTCATGTAGATCAGATGTTTCAAGAACTTCGTACTCATGAATACAACAGCACACGTTACATCCTATTTCTACTACTCATAATTATGAGCCATTATTTGTCATTCCGGATTCGTCCTCGTCAACAAGTATGCACTTGCACGGATTGTAATTCGTCGTTTGTCATCCGCGCTGTGTCGCGCTCTTTCTCTGCCGCGTCGGCACGTTAGTCCATCGCTCAGTACGATCATCACCATGGCCAAGTTCGGAGCAGAAGAGACTGTCGTCCTCCTGGCGATCCTTGTCAACTTCCCCGCCCTCGCGAGTGAAAACAGAGAACGTAAGGAGAGCGATTTGACTGCCCTATGGGGCTATACACATATCACGTAACTCGACTTCTGAAAGAGAACTAATTTCCCGCAGGACGCTCGGACTGGCCGGGCGGCCTCGTGCCCTGGCTGGGCGCGCTGTCACGACCGGAACTAGACTTGCACCCCGAAGACAAAGAGTGTGACGCTGACAGCCAGCTTGTGCGTACGCAGTTCTTGAACCACTCGGTGTGGGCGGCAAGGAGTGAGTATGCTCTACATAATATGTTGCTATATGGCGGTATGAAGTGTTTTCTGTGCTGGATAGGGTAGGCCAAAATAAAGTTGGAAATAAGAACAACAAAACAGCTTCCCCTGGCCACCAGAGCAGCTGGGATGTGTACTCTCCCCCTTTCGATTAGTTTGCCCGCTCTTCCCCTCCCCCTCCCAAACTCACACACACACACACACACACACACCAACACACACAAAAGAAAGAGCATTGCCCGACTGGCCATACTGAGCTGTTTTGTTCTAATTTTTGCTCCGGCTCGTCTTTGAAGTACCCTAAATCGGTCGGCTTTGTGTCCACGCAAAGTTCCTGACGGGAGTATTTTGGTACAAAACTGTATTGGAAGCGAGCATACCTAAGATACCACCTTGATTTTTTAATTTTTTATTTTTTTTTAATTTTTGAGCAATATGTTGACATGCAGTGTTCGACGCCAGCAGCCGAGGACCGAGCGGACTGCTGGTGGGAGCCACGGCGCAGCTGGGGGACTTCGACGAGTGCCTGGGCCTGCACTGGGGCCAGGCGGAGGACGCGCCCGTTCAGCCGCAGTACTGCTTGGTGACGCTGCAGGCGGCTCCCACCCGCCCCACGGCCACGAGCCGCCGGCTAGGATCCTCGTGGTCGACGGCTGATGACGTCAGCCCTCACACGGACGTGCGGAAGCTCCTGCAGGTGACAATTATATCTACACTCCATAAAGCTTTATAATGTATAAAAACATAAACTATGTTTAGTAGACTTCCATTGAACAGGTCTGGGTCATCTCAAAATTTTCATAAGCACGAAAAAGTTGTTTGAATCTTCGTGAAAGACATCTACTTGGCTCAAATTCACAAGAAATTTAAGTTTCGTTTGTATGTTCGATTCAAAAAAAAATAATTGTCCTTTGTATAATTTTATTAGATCTAATTAACATTTTCGAAAATTAAAATAATAAATTTTGTTTTAATTTAAATTATTTTAAACAATTTTATTTCGAGTGTTGTAATGAACTGCAGGGCGGCGGCCAGCCAAGCGGCCAGCCAAGCGGCCAGCACTGGGCCTCGGTGCCGCTGGGCCGCGTGATGCTGGGGGTGTGTGTGCCCGCGTCCTGCTCCGCCCCAGCGGTGGCCCGCGGCGCGCAGAGACACCTGGACCGGTGGACGGCGAGCGTGGAGGACCCGCTGCTCTGCACGCAGCGCCATCACGTCCTGGCCGCCTCCAAGACGAGGCGCTGCCTGACCGCGTGAGTGGACGCATTAGGGGCTGTCCATAAATTACGTAAGGCTCTTGGGGAGGGAGGGGGTCTACACATATCTAACGGTCCCATAACAAAATCATAGTGAGGTTAGGTTTTTCCTCTGGGTCAAAAAGCGGCCAATTTTGTCTTACGTAATTTATGGACGACACCTTATCGCGCTCCTCTGTCGTAACGGTCTAAAGACCGAGTACTAAGACGGATGAGTAAACAACTAAATTTTTAATTCATAATTTTACTTCGATTCCAAACCAAAGCAGAAAGTAGAGTTCAAGACAATAATTAACGTTAAGTTACGGCTTTTCTGTTTCAGTGTTGGTATCGTGCTAATGGCCCTTATTTGCGTGGGCACATCGTTAGATTTCAGCGAAGGGGTGGATTTAGCTAAAGTCTCAGGTATTGTTTTACCTTTCTAGACAGGAAGCTTGGGTGGAAGTATTAAGTTTTATTTCTTGCATTTCCTTTTGTGTTTGTGCATTGACTTTCTCATCACCCCCAAAAGTAGCTCATTTAAAATCGAGAAGCTTACACACTTTGTGCAGTTGCCTTCTCACTGGGATTGCTCTGATTCTGCTCATGCTTCTCAGGTTGGCGTCTGGTGTCCGCGTGGTCGCTGCCTCGCCAGATCGCGCACCTCGCCCGGCCCTCTGACCACCGTGTCGACGGCATCCCTGCCCTGGCGGGCCTCGAGCTGATCCGGGTCATCCTCGTCACCGTCTTCCACTTCTTCGTCGTCAGGGAGGCGGTGCCCCTCGGCCCGTCGGCATTCGCCTCCGCGGCCTCCTCCCTGCGTCAGAGCCCCGCAACACCAGATACATTCCTGACGTGGTTCCTGGACTTGATCCACAACGGCATCGCCTTCGTGTTCTTCATGTCCGGCTTCCTGATGGCAGCCGCACGCAGGCGGGAAGACCCTGCGACTGCTGTAGTGAGGCGAGCTGTCAGGTTTGTGTAGTGATGACTCCGCATTTGCACGTAATAATCTCCAGTAGTTTGTTCTCGCTGTCGAAAATTTCCAGGATTTTTTTTACCGAAAGTTTATGTATTTGTTGTCAGGTAACGCCTCGGCTAACTCGATCGGAGGATAATTTCTGACACATTCTTCTAAATTTCGAACCCCATTGATATAGACAGGAACATTCAACATCGTTTCGATATCGTTTGTGACAGTATTATTTCTTACTGGAATCAGAAATTATTTATTCTTCTGCAAGTAGGTCTAGAGTATTTTTATAGCAGCACTGCGCTATTTGTCTCGTGACAACTTTGCAGGTTCCTACCTTTCCTCGTCGTCTTCACCTTCCTGGAGGCCGCAATCCTGCCGGACCTGAGCAGCGGGCCGATTTGGCGATGGAAAATGGAACAGACGAGAGAGGTCTGCCGAGGGTTCTGGTGGAAGAACTTACTCTGGACCAACAACTTGGGCCCACTGGTATGTACAAACCACGCCGTCTGTGAATTAGCAGATATTGATGACCGTCACAAAATCGACAGTTGGTGGTTTAATTTTTGCCGAGCTAGTAGCAAAATAGTGTGCATCTTTACCGCGAAACATGCGAATCTTCTTTTTCTTGAATAGGTCTAGCGATATTTTCAGGAAGCCTGAAACCGAAGTCCAAAGAGCGAGTCAACAAACACAAACAAGACTAAGAAACACAGGGCGGCGTGCTGGAGTGGAGGTCGATTCATTGTTTGTGTCCTTCGGCTTGCTTCTCCACTCCTACACACTACACACAAAATTTGGAGGGACAATTTTGTCCATTGATAATCGCTTCTGTAAACATACTACGCACAAAATTGTATATCTGATCACAATTTTCTCCAAAGTTTTTGCTTACCTGCTATTTTATGCCAGATTGTTGACAAATTTGTGCGTGGTTAAGGACAATTTTTGTCTGTACTCTTATGCATAAAATTGTGATTTAGTTATGCATGCTTACAGAAGTACAAACCCCGATCACAACTTTGTGCATAAATTGAGGACAAATAATGTAAGATAGTGCTTTGTTATGCACAAAAATAGTCCACAGGAAAGTACAATTTAACACAAATTTCCTTTAATCACAATTGAATTGTCCCTGAAATTATAGACAAAAAAAAAAAGACGTTAACAGTTAGTGTGTACGATATCCGCATGATGATGGTGGTGCTTGTTGCAGTGCGGCCTGCACCTGTGGACCATGGCGGTGGACATGCAGTGCTTCGCGCTGTGCCAGCTGGTGATGTGGTGCTGGTCCAAGGCGACGCAGGGACGTCACCCGCGACTGGGGGCCGCGCTGGCTGTGCTGCTCGCCGTGCTGCTCCGCCTCGCCACCTCGGCCTCGCACGGCCTCAAGGCCTCCCTGCCGTTCACGCACGAGTACGTCTGCAGCCGAAAATTACCCACAGAAAAACAAAACCCAGAATCTGGGGCAACTTAACCCAGAAACGAAAGGGTAGAAAAAGTAATTTATGAGTTGATTTCGAGACCTGTTGCAAAATGATCTGAAATCTTCGAAACGCGTTTTAGAATAGGTCTCAAAATCACCTCCAAAAATATTTTTTTTTTACACTTGGTTTCTGGGTTGAGTTGCCTCAGGTTCTGGGTATTGGTTTTCCTGTGATTGCAAGTAGAAATGGACAGTACAATAACCTCAAGTATACAAAATCATGTGTATCAAACGAGAGGTTGACAACTATAACTTACATTGCGCTCCTTTGTTCATAAGCTGTGTTCCATGGATAGAAGAGGAAGGAAGGAGTTACAATCGGGCCATGACGTCTTAGGCAACTTATGGATTGTCACTATGTTCGTCTTGCATGTCAGTCATTGAATTTACCTCAGTATCGTGATGAATGCCGCAGGTCGTGCTCACGCGTGGCGCAGGCCTCTGAGCTCTGGTCCGCCTACACGCCCACCTCCATGCACCTGCTGCCCTACGTGCTCGGGGTGGCCTTCTGCACTGTCTTGAGCCCTCTGCGCCGACCCGGGGGTCCTCGGCTGCCAGAGGTATAGTGGAACCTATTCGATTACAACTCAGGTTTAACTAGTGCACCGAAGCACTCCACGTTTAGCACTTTAATTGCTGCTTCAGTATGATTTTCTTGACTAAAAACAAATTAACTTTCGGGCTCATTCAGATATCGTCAGAGAGGCACTGTCAAATAAGAGAGAAATAATGCATGGTATACGTCAGAAATTTAAAAGGCTCTGCACAATTGATATGTTTTAATATCAGCTGGGGTCCATGGCGCTGATGGCCGCCTCGGTGGCGGGGCACTGGTACCGCGCTGTCCTGACACACTCTGCCTGGCAGCGCCGAGAGCAGAGCTCCTCCGACATGTCGTTGTGGGAGCCAATGTCAGTCATCACAAGACAGATGTTAGCGAGTGTCTGCTTGGCCTCCACCTTCATCGTCCTGGATCCGCGGCTGGCGCGTCCCAGTGAGTACCCTTTACTTTTGATAAAATAAAATAAAATTTAAAAAATCATTAAAGTTTTGATATCTATATCTCTTTGCGCCTTCAGAGTATTTTTCTTGTTGAACTGTAGGTCTTTGCTACTCTGGCAGTGTTCTCCACTGTACTAAACTGAGTCTTGTCTTTTCCCAGACCTCCTGCAGCGTCTCTTTGGCTGCCGGGCTGTGCTGGTGCTCGCCCGTCTCTCCCTCCTGGCCTTCCTGGTGCACATGTTCCCCTTGTACAGCCGCCATTTCGCCGCTAGGTATCCGCCCCACCCCGGTCTCCTCGCACTGGTCAGTACTTCAGACAAAGATCAATACACCGAAGTGATGGGGTTGACACTGCTGAAAATTCGTCTTTCCGCTGGCCAAAGTTAATTCAAAACTAAACTAAAAGTTGCAAAACTTAATCCAAAAGTTGCACAAATGTGTTTAAAAATTGCAAAAGTTTACTCGGAAATTGCAAAATGTTTCTGGAAAGTTGCGGAAACGTAAAGAACAGTCGCGAACGTTCACTGCAAAGTTACGAAAGTGCCACTCAAATTTCCGAAAGTTGAAAAGTTGGGAAGTTGCGATGTTCCTCTTTTCCGCTAGTGTCCTTCCCCTTTGCATCGCAAACTTCAAACAATTGGGATCTGTTCCTATGCTTATTATTAGATTATTTTGCATGTTGTTCGTTTTTGCGCTCATTGCAGCTTGCTCGGGCGACAAGCGCGCGCCTATGGTAATGGAGGTCATGGGTGTTCTCTATTGCAGGCAAGTGACATTGTCGGGCAGGTGCTGCAAGTGTACCTGCTGAGCTTGGCGCTGCAGCTGAGTGTCAGTGGCCCCACCGAGGTGCTCATGCAGGCCCTGAGCCTGAGAGCGAGGGCATCGCAGCAGAAGACGACAAGCCGAAAGGAGGAGTGATGATTGAACACACCGATAATAAACAGTATTTTCAAACCAGCCTGCAGTCATTACGTGAATTACGACCAAAAAAAATTACGACCACGCTGTCTTTTTTAAAAATCAACCGCTATGTGGATCAACCCTACGTAACGTTGGAATGGTATCAACATGTCTTAGTATGTTGATCGACATTTTTAGGATCTACAAAATTAAGAGATCCTAGCTTCCTTCATCTTGAGGGAAACAGTATTTGACTGACACGAAAATTAAATAACTTTTGTACATACATAAAAACACAATGGATCGCGCATGCAGATGGGCTTCCTTGATATCAGCTAGTAGAGATCTTTCTCTGGATCACCCGAATTTTGCTGACCTCAGAATGTGCCTTACTTTTTGGGACAGCATTCATCTTACCTTTAGTCATCAGTCCATTCCGACACCCCTTCATAAGTTTGTACTCGAAATATACAGGATCAAAAATTTGGCTTTTCTTCCTACTATGCTATGCCATATGCATTCGACCCAGATCACTCATCAGGGAGTATCGCCACACTTGTTGATCCCCATCCAGGCTGGGGAGGAAGACATTCCAGCCGGGAGTATTGCCATTTCAAAACATACCCTCACCGCACGGAGCATTGACACTCGCAGTAGGTCCGACATCAGCAAACTTTGTTGACAGTCGTAAGTGAATCAAAGTGAATTCTTGTGGGACTGTGATTATCTTTTGATTCTACTTGAATTGAATTTTGCGAATGTTTCTTCCTATTCGCGCAGATGCAAATCTGATTGTACAAAAACAAAGCCCAGAAATACACTCGTGGAGCAACGCAAACCCATAAAACCCACCTCAAGCAGAACAGGGAAGAGAGAAGTCCAAAAGACGTTGTCAAAGTGACGTCCATAGCACGTCCCGTTGCGTCCTTTCGATGTCTTTTTGACTTCAAGGAGAGTCTCTCTCACGTCTTATTTGACTGTACCTTGTTCTGCTGAAGGTCAGGCGTCGAGGGAGGAAGCCAAAACTTGCACACGTAACTTGAGAAGCAAGCATTATCTTCTTCAAGTTTTAAAATGTTTAGCAACGCGTTAGTTTTACGGGTGGTGGTGGGGAGGTACGATGGGGGCCGCGTTACCGGCGCGTGCCAGCCTCGGTCCTACCTCTGTGCGCGGCGGGCGGGTCGGTGGGGGAGGGGGGGGGGGGGGGGGGGGGGGGGGG
>CABIKL010003263.1:0-11185 GCA_902196195.1 Aptinothrips rufus | reverse complement strand
AAACGAATGCGATGATCTCAAAAACACAGCCAAGGAACAGAATGCTTCCTGAAACAGGACACTTCCTCTAATATTTAAACTTCCAAAAAAAAAGTCAAAAAATGACACAAAAAAAAAGAGAAACAAGAAAAGAGAGAGAGAGGGAGATTAATTGCCCCGCAATAATATTGCCTTTAACAAGATGTGTAGTGTACCTATGCATATCTGACAGGTCATGATTGAAAAGAAGCACAAAATGAAAGAGAAGAAACTAGCAATGGAGGGTCCACATCCACAATGTTTCAACATTCTAACATTCTGATGGACTCATGTCACACAAAAAGAAAGTTAAGATATTTTGTACAAATAGATGAAGTGATAAGTTTGAGTGATAAAATTGTCCACAGAACTCTCAAGGCTCACATCTTAACCATGTGATGTACATAAAAGATGCACAGAAATTTCAAAATATTTGCCAACATGATGCATTAATTTTTTAAAAATGATCACCATGTAATACAATGACAACATAGACATTTTAAACGTTTAACATCCACAATAAAGACGTAACTCCCGGAACAATAAAATCAAAAAGCCACAAGAAGGCTTTGTTTCTGATATCCAGTAATGATTTTCATACAGTATTTTGATTATATTTGAAAAAGGAAATGGCAGACTCATTAGCTAAAGCACAAGCATCATCAATACTGAATTTAATGTTAATGACTAGATTAGGATTAAAGGCCCTTCTGCAGCATTTAAAAAATAAATTAAGAGACCAACTTATTGTCTTACACTGATACAAAATAATTGGTTACATATGTACAAGTATGGAATCAATCAGCGATTTTTCCTTGTCATCCAAGGACATAGCACTTGTTACCTGTGATCTTTGGCTTACGACGATCTGAGATAACATGGTCTTCTTGCTCTATGCATTTGTATATGCATCTCTACACGGCACATCAACCAACGTTTGTACGGCACATCTATCACAATCTACCTTTAACTCTTGGCACAAATAGTTCATGGCAACCTAAGCATTATTTGGAAGATCATAATTTACTTAATTCACAAAACACACAACACTACCAAGAATTCACTGCCAAAGCATCACACTTTTGAGCCAGGCGTGTGTGAGGCTTCACGAATTGTGACATGAGTGACAAACGGTCCCTGCCTGACACTGCTTGAGCTATTGACGGAACCGTGGTGAAGTGACCCATTAACAGGTCCATAAGATGAGTACAGTCGATGAACTCCACCTGGAACAAGAGAAACCACATTATTGCAGGATATGAAAACTTAATCTAACAACATATTTTTAATGGATTTCATATATCTGATTTGTACTTGTAAACTTATTAAAACAAGCATAATTTAGTTAAGAAAAGCTTTCAATGGATAGAAACATGTGAAGGTATATATATATATATATATAGCCAGAGACAGCAATAAGTTCTAGCTCAGAGCACGTACTTTGAGGTCTAGAGTTGTGCTGGGAATGTGAGGGTGCCCCCCCGTTTTGTGGCGACCGGCGGGGCAAGGAATTTGTATTAGAATTGTCCATCATTCGATGTTGGTTGGCTCTCATGACAGCCTGCACACTCTCATATTCATAGAAGTTTGACACTGGACGCTGATGAGGCTCACGGTTGTCTCTGCGTTGGGAGTGGTAATGTTGCTGCCTTCGGCTGGAAATAAAGAAAATAAGTTATAAATACAGATGGTTAAAACAGGAATTTCTACATTCTCATTCCTACCAAAAAATGCACGAGAAGGAAAAGTCAAGCACTACAGCATTTGAAGTATTACACTTTTCACTAGTACAAATTAAAATGTTCCCAAAGTACATTGGTCTTACCTCCCACCAAACTACAACATATATGCAATGCAAAGAGATATTTTACTAGATGTAAAAAAAGGAAAACCACATCTTTGAAGATAATGGCATAATACTAATGTGTACCATGAATGTCTGCTCAGTTGTGTGAAGAGTGAGCTTAAGTTTAAAGTCCAATACTTTAGTTAATACCATGAGAAGCAGTAACTTACAATACATCCAAATGGAACAAAGCTGACTAAAAAACTAACCGGAACACATCACAATCCTATTAATGGCTTTGTTAAAACAAACAGACAGCATGTTTAATCTAATTTGTTGATCATTAAAAGGCAATCTACAGTTATTCGGAATCTACATATCTACAAGTACAAACTGCACTTAATTATAAGACAAAAATTTGAAAAAAGAAAAAAAGTGCACTAAATACATTAGAGAATTGCATATAATTTGCAGGTTATAAGTTAATCTAGATTCTACAGAAAACCAGTATCTATATTTTTAAGTCTGTACCAAACTCATACCTTTCCTCCTCAACTTTCAACCTTTGTAGCTGAACCTGGTGTCTCATTTGTAAAATATCGAGTTCAGAGAGTTCCTCTCTGGTAGTGACAAAATAGAAAAAGGCATGTTAAAATGTGAAAACTGAGAACTATTCAATATTATGTTGAAGAAGGTATTGGTGAAGACTTTAACATCACCAATTTAAAATTTAAAAGGTTGGATTTTATATTTTGAACTGCAGTGCTCAGTTGTTTGTATTTTAAATGGTATACACAATTATAGGAATGTTTCCTTACAATTGGATATTTGCCCCTCCCTTTTTTTTGCAGTAAGTTATCAGAAAAAGAAACCATGAGAGATTCTAGAAAACTGACAACTTACCTTAGATGCTGTTGGATTTCGTCATAATTAACGTAATGACTGAAGTGATGGTTTGGATCTGTGATCCCCACTCGGCTTCCTGGACGCGTCATTTCACCATAGAGATCGTATGCTCCAGAGGATGGGCTTGGATGTGCTTGTTTGTGCTTTTGATGCTGGTAAGGCTGATCCACCCTCTGAAGAAAAAGAGGGGAAATTAGGGCATGTCCAAGCAAACCATAAAAAGTCTGAGTTAAAACCTCTGTACAAGGTATAAAACAAGATAAAATGTGAAAATGTTATTTTCTGGCATAACATAATGTTAATCACCAATTCACTTTGATTCCTACAAATTTTTTGTCTGCAATTAGAAATGGGAGACTTTGGCAGATTTAAAGTTTAAAATATTATAAATCTGAGTACACCTTTTTCTAGTTCACTTTAATCCAGACTGAAAATTGTACCTGTTGGATTGCTTGCTCATAGCGCTCCTCTCTCTCATCCAAGGGATATTGACCTCTCCTTTCAACATGGCGTCGTTGATGCTGCGCACGCAACTGATGTATTCGCTGAGTCCTTGACTGTCCTGGCTCTCCGGGAGATCCTTCGCCGCCACTGTGTGACTGTTGGCTGTGATGAGAATGTGATGAAGATACTTGTTGCTGTTGCTGATGATGGTGGTGATGATGATGATGATGGTTGTGATGATTTGCTAGTTGTTGTGATGACTGGGAGTGATTTGAGTGACCATAGTCAGAGCCATTGACACTTGCTGTTTCCTGCTGTTGAAGTTGCTGCTGCTGCTGTTGTTGTTGCTGCTGTGAGATGTTGAATATAATACACATGAAAATACGATTTTCAATACAATTAAATAGGAGAGAAATTTTAATTGAGATCTTTACCTGCTCCTCCATTTGTCGATGCCTCAAAACAAGCCTTCTGTATTGTTCCTGAATGCGCTGCTGTTCATCGCGAGCAGCACGGCGTGCAGCCTCCATATCACCCATGGAATCTTCCGATTCTATTTCAAAGTCTAAATCTGATGGTTTCCTATGCTTTCCAAATCTGCAAGAAAGAGAACAAATATAAATTCAGAATGCAACAAATAAGTCATCTTGGTTAGCATTATTTGCGAGAAATCTTTTGAAGTAAGATTAATATCTTCTGTCTTCCGAGTTTCATGGCTGGTACCGTGGTTTGCGGTAAAGTGGGCCAATGTCGGTTAAAGTGGGCGATCTGTTATTTCGTTCGATTTGAACTGTATTAAAAATTTTGGGTACAATAACAAGTGATCCACTTTACCCAATATTGGCCCACCTTACCCCAAACTATGTCACCATCTACAGACACTCTCATAATTCTATGTTCCTATCACTTTTTCCAAACAGTGCGCCAGAGTAAATTATATGAGAACACTAAGCTTGTAAAGGAATGTGCAGAGATTAAAATTTCACAGTCATCATGGCTTCAGTTGCAAGATTTCCTTGTATTTACAATGTTCTAGTGAGTTTTCTTACATTTTTATTTGAGGCACTGTAATGATCTTACTGTTGATTTCAAGCTTAAAATTTTCAACGAATTGTTAGAAAAATGAAAACTCACCGAAACATGGATCCTATGCCTTTCAAGAGACCTGGCTTTTTCTTTCCTAGTTTATTCTTAGCATCCATCGCATTCAAGGAAGATTGACGAGGAGCACCGCGGGCACAGGCGAATGGTGGCGGCCCGAGGCTGTCAACAACTGCCCCATCCTCCTCAGCCACTGCAAAAAGAAAAAAAAAAAGGAAAATGGTTTTGTTAGTTGGCTAACATGAATCAACTAATTCAGAAGCTTATATATAGAGTTAAGTAATAATTACAAGTTTCCATACGGTCCCGCAGATCTCCAGAAGCAAATGGAGCTTCATAACTTCGATCCACAGCAGCTCTGAAGCTCTCATTGCAACCTCGGCCCCTGATAACTCGAACAGCACCCTGGGCATTCCGGTAGGTGTAAGCTGGATCACCATCTTCTTGCATTTGAATCTAAACATATGATCAACATAACAAAAGGTAAATTGGAAACGAACGCTATGAGATGTATGATTAACAGGTGTTTTTACATCCAGAATGTAACTTGCCTCCTGTACCATAGTTTGCAGAGACTCAAGGCTTGATGATTTCTTCATACCCAATGATGGCCCAAGTTCAAATTTCTTTTTACTGCCAGAATCTGAAAGAAGTAAAAAGCAAAGTGATTAATTATTTCTTATATTTTTGAAACAGCTAGAATAGAGTCAACTCAAAAGAAAAAGTAAAAGCTTAAGAAAATACTAGGCTGTTGCAGCTGTACATTTAGAGTTGAGAGAATGTCACTAACTACACCGCACTGAGCAGGCACAATACTCATTCCTCATACCTTCAGATGCAGGAAAGGAAGGAAGGTAGTAGAAGTAATAAAATACTATCTCAAAAGAGAAATCAAAGAGACTACATGTAAATTTTTATAACTGACATCTTGTTAAGAACATAAATATTATCATACTTAAAAGACAGCCATGCAAAGAGTAAAGTGAGTTTAGATTTCTAGGCGACCGATCCAGAGGTAAGATAATAAAGGTTTGAAAGCAGATTGCACCCATACCTCAAACAAATCAAGTTAACTTGAAAAAAAAAAAAAAAAAATCAGGTAAAGATTTACAACAGACAGGAATGAGAACAGTAGACAGTAGTGAGAAACTGAATAATTGTGAATATGAGAAAGTTCAAATTTTTTAACCACTTTGAGTGCATGTCATGATACAAAGTGCACCTGAAAGTACATACTTTCACAGGCTTCATTCATTTTGGAAACACTGGCCACTGATTCGATGGAGTTTGCACGCAATATTTTTGCTGCACACCCAAATTTTATGTCCCCTTAAAATAGAAAACACATTGAGCTGTGAGAGTTAGGTTCACATAAATTATCCATCATTGGAATATTTGAGTGTTAGAAAGAAAAACATATGAATGCAGAGGCAGGAACAATCAAAATGTTTCAAGTGAAACATTGTATGATAGAGCTCAAGCCAGGAAGTGACTTAAAGCAGAAAAACACAGTAATTTTCCAAATATGTATGTGATGAAAGAAATGATCATCCTCATGCAACTTTATGACAAACACAAAAACATAAAGAAAAATTAGCAATCTTGATTGCAAGTTTGAAGAGGCAGAACAAGCTCCAAATCAGTTGGGAGCAGTAACATGTTCCAAGGGTGAAGTATGTAGTTTGTCAGATTGATGCCCAGTATCTGATTAGCTTTATAAAAAATACAGGGGAAGAGAAGAGAATAACAATTCACCACAATGACCCAAATTAAAACAACTAACCTTCATTACTGGTATCTAGATCAGAACCTCCTTGTTTCTGTTTCTCTCGCTCTTCTCTGAAATATTAAGGAAAAGATAGAAATGCAGCTTAAGAATCCAAACCACATATTTAAAAATTTAACAACAGTGACAAAGGACTGACATGTACCTGATTTTCTTGTTCCGTTGGTATGTGTCAGTATTTTTAGCATCTAAAGTTGCATGCCTCTTCTCTGACATACTCTGACGTCCAAAGGCATCTCTAGAAAACCCTGCAGCATTCTCATCAAGTGAGAGCCTGCAATGTGAAAAATAAGAACAGGTAATAAATATTACAACATTTGGATACTTCTCACTTTTGGCCCAAATAAACCAAATAAGAAAAGAGTATAAAGACTTACTGGCTAGCATATGTGACATCTCCGTGAGGTTCAGAACAGGCACTCTGTTCTGACTGCTGAGATTGTTGCTGTTGCAGTGGTGGAGGTCCAGACTTAAAAGCCTGTTGTTGTTGGCTGGATACACTTGGTCTCCGACTATCCTCACCATCTGTCCTTCTGCCTCTGCAAAGTAGTTCCACACTTGAAATTATTCAGCAGCCCAGGAGAAACATTTCGAAATTTATGCTACTTACAAAGTAGACTTTACCTGTTAGAATGAGGCTGATGTGATCCATAAGTGGGACTTTCTTCTATCAAAACCATTTCAGCATTACTTGGATTCACAGTTGGGCTTGTGAGATGACCAAGCGATCTATCTATGGGTGATGAACCCCCTGCCAAGAGAGCAGTTGTATTCCAGGTTGAAGTATCATGAGTTGCTCGGTAATAACTCTCATTATGTCTTGCAGATTGCGTATGTCCTGTCAATCTGTCCAACACAGGATTCCGCATAGAAACACAATCTAGGGGAGCAAAAAATCATAGGAGTAAGTGCACCACATCCTTCATCAATAATGAAAGTGAAAGGTTATCATACCACATGCAGTACTCACCTAATGACTTATCCAAACTACAGTCAATGCTATGATCCATGCTATTATCAATGGCACGATTGTGCTCCTTATAAGGTAGGAAAATCACTGTGTTGTCGGAATTTTCACTGGTACCAGAATTGTCTGGAGTGCATGCATCCTCATGCTTTCCATTCAATTCAATACCTTCAAAGAAAGGAGAAACAATGTTAAAATCAACATAAATGAAAACCTACTACCGACATTAAAAAAATAAAAGAAAGAAACTGAAAAAACATTGTTACCATTAGACAGTGTGAAGGAATCTTTAGTACCAGATGGAGCGGACGGAGATGGGGAGCCAGTTCTTCTAGCAATTGTTAGAGTTATGACTCCAGGTATAGGCCCTTCAGTATGAAGCATTGCTCGTCGCAATGTTTCCATTGCATCAGCATTAGACTGATTTAATAGAGAAACTCCATTAACATTTAAGAGTTGATCATTGGTACGTAACCGACCATCTCTTGAAGCTGCACCTCCATGAAGGACACTTTTCACAAATATACCGAGATCATATGATGCTGCTTGAGAGTTGATGAGATTGTGATTTGCTGAAGTTTTACCCTTTACACTTACACCTGTAAGCAAAGTAAGACATTAAGCTAAGTTCAGGAGAATGACACATATGAATGACATAATCATTATTATAATATTAAAAATAAAGAAGAAAATTCAAAAGCTGTGCAGATAGCACTCACCCAGCCCTGCTTTCTCAGTATCATGAACTGGAATATCAAACTGAAGTATTTCTTTGTGTTTCCAGGGAAATATTAAAGAATCCTCACTCGACTTTTCATTATTCTAGGAGAAAGAAAATAAAAAATAGCAGGTATTTAGAAACCAACAATAAATTACAATTAGGATCCCATAAACACTAAATAATGTTGGACTTTTGGATAGCCACAAATTTCATACCTTGTGGTAACCATTGGTAATGTGAATAACTTTTTCATTGCTAGTTGATTTGTTGCTTTCTTGTGACTCATTACTGCTATTAATTGGGTGGGATGGAGAGTTTGAAAACTCTTCACTAGATTCTGGGGAAGACTCCTGCAAAAGCCAGATACAATTCTTCAATTATGAACCATTGACAAAGCATGCAAGACATTGGAATCTGGACTTAGTGAACAAAATTGAGAACTCAAAACGATTTATAATTCTCAATGCAAAGAAAGATTTGCGTACAGTGTAATTTGACTGGGGGCTTGAGCCAGCAGTACTTGTGGTGTCATCTTGGCGGGAAACCACAATGTGAACAACACTCCCAGCAGGAGCATTTCGTAGCACTGTCACAGCCTCAGCCTGGGTCTTGCCCGTCATTTCCACGCCATTTACTTCTAGCAGACGGTCGCCAGGCCTCAAACGCCCATCTTCTACAGCAGCACCCTAGAAGTTTAATTAAAATTGCACACAAGCCAAAAACCAGAAAAAAAGACTTATCTAATAAAAAAGATTTCCAGGATTCAATAATTAAAATGTGTACCTTTGGTAAAATATTTTTAATATATATCGGGCAATTTCCACCAGCAGGGTTGTCCCTTGTTGTGATGCTAAAGCCGAGCCCATGAGGGCCCTTTGTCAGGTCGATGGCGACCTTGCGCCCCATCCTGCGAGTGTTTGCAGCGAGGAGAGCAGTTGCAGTATTACGTATGAGTGTGCCAGAGGACCCTGCTCCTCCAATGTTATTTCCGTTTGAAGGCAACTTCTTTGTTGAAGAAACGGTTGCTACTTTGGTTTGATTTCCAACTACTAGAAAGAACAAAACAATTATTATTTATTTCTAACTCTACAAATTTTTATGTTTTATAAAGAAAAAGAAAAATGTTATTGTTGAAAAATGAGTTCTTGACAAATTTTGAAAGCATGAGTAAGACTTACATCTCTCTTCAGTTTCAACCATAGCTATGTTTTCTTTGTCTGATGATGATCTTGGAAAGACTGGGGCAGGAGGTTTCTTTGTAAAATTAGACATGCTTGTACGGTGTTTGACAACGCGAAGCCTCAGCTCCGGCGATCTTAAAGAGTCCTTGAAAATGTCTTGGACACTGCAACAAGAAATAGAGAATTTAATTTTTGGCGTTTCTAGATGTTAAAATTAGGCAGCTTTGAACAGTAGCAAGCAATTATAAAGCAATTAAATTCATTTAAGAAAAGCACAGAGCAACTCACGTATGGAATGGCATGTTTAATAGATTTTTGCCATTGATCTCTATGATACGATCATAGACATGAAGGCGGTGGTCACGATCGACGCGGCCGCCTGGTTCGATCCCCTGAACAAGAAGTCCCCTTTCTTTCCCAAGGTGGTCATAGTCCGGTACAACATGTATTCCAAGCGGTCCTGCCTCGCTACGGAGGACGACGAGCTCAGTGCTGAAAAACAGAACGGCTGTATTGGTACACATTCGAAATGATTATTGGTCATGTGCCATTTTAAATAGGATTAGCGTGGAGCTTACAGACAAATGACTGTCAAGTACCTATGAAAACAAGGAGCTGACGTTAAGAGGTTATTATGCCATGAATTGAGAAATTAAGTTATAAATATTTAACGTTGAAAAATAAATCTAAATTAAATTTTCTTGATCATCAAATTGTAACATGTATGAAAATAGCCCAAACATCATATAATGAAAAGCTGTTTTAAAAATGAATGACACATAAAATAGGGAAGTCCTTGAATAGCTAACAGTTACATGGACGTTCACAAGGGTTATCCATTGTTTGAGTGTGAACCGGTGTGAACTTACTATCCTTGCCGCAAAGACACAGGTAAAAGTTAGATGAAAACGACCAACGCCTTACACAAGACTGGCGGGGCTGACATTCGCTATGCATAGTTGCGCCAATCTGCCATGGAGGGCTCCCTTGTAAACGACTGAAACCAAGATAGTGGGTTGGATTACCTGTCGCCGCTGCTATCCGTGTTGTCGATGTGATTGGCTTGACCCAGCGGCTCCTTGCGGCGGTGGTCCCGTGGCAGGGAGAGAGACTGACCGCGACTTGGGCCTCCCAGAGGACCTCCCTCCCTGCCCATAGCCGGCAGTGAGGCCATGGCAACCCGCTCAGCAGCGTCACACCAGCGGGACCCCCTACGGAGATTGGAAAAGGGTCGAGGGTTAGTAAGAACAAAACAAAATAAATCTAGCCAAAGACAAAGTCTTCTAAATCTAGGCTTCATAAGACAGTGTAGAGCTGTTTATTTTTTTCCGCTTCAATTATTTATGCTACTGAAAATCAACAGTGCTGATCATAAGTGCAAATTATACTTCCATTAGGTCACATTTTACTTTTCTGGAGTTGTCTACACTGACACTGGACGCATGTGTCTTGTACGAACGTAAAATAACAAATATAACATTATTTGATCAATAAGATGAAGCTCGCTCTGCAGCAAGACAGTGTAGAGCTGTTTATTTTTTCCGCTTCAATTATTTATGCTACTGAAAATCTACAGTACTGATCATAAGTGCAAATTATACTTCCATTAGGTCACATTTTACTTTTCTGGAGTTGTGTACACTGACACTGGAAGCATGGGTCTTGTACCAACGTAAAATAACAAACATAATATTATTTGATCAATAAGATGAAGCTCGCTCTGCAGCATTATGCTTTATTTGTGTCTTATGTAAAATATTTGGCATTCGGATGTCGTCTCTTCCTGTCTGTGCATATCAAAATCGAAGTTTGCTCGCGTAAGACCAATCACTCCAAATGTTTGCAACAATGAAGTACCCTCTGGGCGAAAGCCTAGGCCCTGAGGGGGGTGTCTGGACTGGAATGCTGTCTTCGTTTCTCAAGACGAGAAAAGACTTCTCTTTCTTAAGAGGAACTCAGCCAATTATTATTATTATTATTATTATTATTATTATTATTATCATTATCATTATCATTATCATTATCATTATCATTATCATTATCATTATTATTATTATTATTATTATTATTATTATTTATATCATCATTATCACAAACATGGACAGTCGAGTGAAGTCCGCATGAAAAATGCCGGCGGTTCACGACTTATGTATGTCGATGTCATGCCAAATGAACCTGTATGACGGTTCTTTCCTCATATACAGTAGCCGCTCGCACTGTGTCCGCTCGAGCTGTGTCTCCGAAGAGAGAGACAGCGATAGAATCACAGTCCGTC
>CABIKL010003262.1:0-11186 GCA_902196195.1 Aptinothrips rufus | reverse complement strand
GTGTCGCAGCCTAGGTTTCTCATACTCACTTTTAGTTTTTATTCAGGTTCTTCTCTTTTCTTGCTTTAGCGGAATGGTCTATTACAAAGTTTTGTCGAATAATGAGACAGTGTCAATGTAAGCGGAATCGGACTGTTCCTATGCATTAGAGTATATGTTATGGAGATCATTTGGCTCACTGCATGTTATGGTCTTAAATGACTCAAACTATGAGAAACTATGAGAAACTTTCGGTATTGTGTGTGTGTACTCATCGTGCCAGCTCTCGCGTGTCAAGAGCGAGGGGGACTGTATGTTTGTTGGCTGTGGGCGGGGCCCATAGCTTGTCAAGCCAAGTCCCCGCGCCCCTACCTCTCCCCGCAGCCGCTGCGGCGCCCCGCACACCCCATTCACATCTCTCCCCTCGCCACTCCCTTCCTGGGATTGGCGCCCACGGAAGCGAGGAAGAGGAGGGCGAAGCTACGGAGTCTAGCTCCGGTGCGTAACAGGTATTTTACGAGGGCAGCAGACGAGACGGGCGCTCAGCCGAGGGGTGGAGACCAGGAAGGGGGGGGGGGGGGGGGGGGGGGGGGGCAGGATCATGCTATTTGCAGGCATCGGTTTCCTCATCTCATGTCATGACACCTCATGTCGCTCTGCGTCACGTTGGACGGCCTGACAACTCTATGCATGGCAAGGGGACAGGGCTGCCAACCCCAGGACAGCAGTGAGCATGGTCTTCTCTTCGCCCTGACTCGCCCCGCCTGGCCCCGCCCCGTCTAGCCAGCGGCGTGGCTCCGTGGACTCCTTCCCGAGTAACAGGGGAGAGTAACGTCATTTTTTGAATTTTTTGGGGTAGTTTTGATTAAGTGTACTCACTCAGCTACATTGTGCCAATCTGCTAAGATCAAATTATTCTGACATCATCAAGCTGTGATGAGATACGCAATACCTTCCGTTTCTTATGAGAAACTAATTTTAAAGAAAAAAAAATCAAGGTATATGTAATGAATTTTGAGTGGAAACATTATCCTCCTGCAAAGCAATAAAATACCGTCAATGAATGTTTTCACGGAAAATTCGGAAAATTGTTGAAGCTTGTTCTGAGACCTATTTCAAAGTTCCCCACGGAGATTTCTGGTCATTTTGGAATAGAACTCAGAATTTTTTAAATCCTGTATCGCCGGATTGAATTGACGTAGAATATGAATATCATCGCCAGCCCTAAGGTTGACACTCCGCACCACCAGTAAACAGAGACATGTTCTTCATTATGAGTGCTTTTATGATAGCGCGAGGTCGAACAGTTAACGCGAAAGTGCTTGTCAACAACTTGACGAGAGGCGGCACTCCTGCGACCTGATGCATCTTTGTGTAGCTGCCCTGGCAGGACCCAGGGCTGGTTCAGTTCGATCACACGTCGTCCAGGTGGCTCTGCTGTCGCCGGGTGTCCGCCCCGCGGCCCGCCTTGTGTTCGGGACCGGGGCTGTGGTCGCCCACGGAGCTGGCGGGGGCGGGCGGGTGCTGGGGGTGGAGGGGCTTGGGGTCGAGCAGCAGGTCGCCGCCGTCCAGGTCCTGCAGCAGGTCCTCCTCCAGGTCCTCGGGCTCCTTGAGGGAGGCGGCGAGGCGCAGCGCGCTCAGCGGCAGCGAGTCGCACGCCCGCAGCGGCCTCGACAGCGAGGCCAGCACGTCCTCCTCCTCGACCTCCACGGCCTCGGTCAGGGTGTCGTCCTGCAGCACCTCCCGGCACTGCAGCCGCAGCGAGTCCTCGGAGCAGTCCGGGAAGTACCCGGAGCGGAACCACGAGTCCACGAGCGGCTCCTGCGTGCAGCCCACCGTGAACACGGACCTGTACTCCACCTGGGCCTGGGGCGACCTGGCTGCCGGCGGGGCTGTCGGCGGGGCTGTCAGCGGGGCAGTGACCACGTCCAGGTTGTCGTCCTGCCAACCGACGTCGCTGTCGTCCGAGGAGTTGTCGACGGTGACGAGGGGCTGGCCGCGCCCCCTCACACCGCTGCTCGTGGACGCGGGGGGCGAGCGACTCGGCGACCGGATGAACACGGCGCGCAGCGAGCGGTCTCGGCTGCTGCCCGCCTGTGGCGCCAAATTCAAAGTCAAATCAAGTGGAGGCACACAACCCTCTTACTCGGCTCCAATTCATGTGCGCAGGTTACCCTGTCCAGGCGCGGCCTCTTATGGGAGGGTCGGCTGCTGGACGTGTCCCCGCAGGAGGAGGAGGTTGACGGCGCCAGGCGGACCCCGGCCGAGCTGGCGGCGACCTCAACTGCCTCCAGGACCACCCGCGGCGAGCACTGAGAGATTGAGGCCGAGGCCACGGGCGAGACTGGAGCCGAGACTTCCTGCAACGCGAGCCAGCAGCGGTCACAGCATGGTCAGGTCAGGTAAGGTTAGGTTAGGTTAGGTTAGGTTAGGTTAGGTTATGTTGTGCAAATCAGAGATCTCCGTTGCTACTGATTTTCGACAGTAAGAATGTTAAATACCCCATAGAAGCCGGACTTTGAACCCATAGGCCTAACAGCCTATCCATGAATAATTACTGGCGTCTTAGTTGAAATATCGTCCCGTATCGTCCTGATATTGAGGTCGTGGTTCAAACGACGGCTGTAGCGCGATGTTTTCCAGACGTGATCCTTGTGGAAGTGCACACCTCGGCGTGCCGCTGGCCCAGGGCGAGCGAGTGTTCGTGCACGTGCAGCACGAGGGGCGTGCCCCGGTTGGCGTGTTCGTGCAGCTCGGCCGGCCCGCCCAGCACCGTGGTCAGGTAGTTGGCCTGGCGCCGTGACAGGCAGTTGACGCCAATCTCCAGCACCGGCTCCTCGGCGCCGCGCTGCTCCACCCACTCCTACGCACGAAGAGAGAGAGACAGGTAGGAAGAGGGAGAGAGGCAGACATACGCGTAACCTTTTTAGGCTGCGGGGCTGGTAGTCAGGAAGGTATCACAAGCTAGCGTAACGAGGCGATACTCCACGCGCATAAGTAGCTCCCGCCCGTCCTGTTTCTTTAACACAGAGAAATGAAAACTCAGAATCTGGGGCAACTCAACCCAGAAACCAAGGGTGAAAATTAATATTTTTGGAGGTGATTTTGAGACCTATTCTAAAACGCGTTTCGAAGCTTCCTGATCATTTTGCAACAGGTCTCAAAATCAACTCAAAAACATTTTTTTTTACCCTTTGTTTTTGGGTTTGAGTTGCACCGGATTCTGGGTTTTGGTTTTTCTGTGAAGGTATCTGGAGCCAACCTTGAACACCCTGCTGCTCATGAAGTCCGTGTCTCTGAAGTGCAGCTGCCGCAGCTGTCGGCAGTTCTGGGCCACCTTGAGCAGCGGCAGGTAGGCCAGCCCCTTGAAGCTGCGGCTGCCCTGGCAGCGTGTCAGCTCCAGCTCCTCCAGCAGCGGGCAGTACCTCGACGCCTGGAAACCAGGTCGTAACCTTGCACCGCCAGCCTCAATCCCTTACAGGGTTTGCACGGAATGTGTCTTTTTCTTCAATTTTAGGCCTTTTATAGTGCTTCTGTCAACGTTCAGGGGCTGTCCATAAATTACGTAAGGCTCTTAGGGGGGGAGGGGGTCCGAGCTTGCCTTATGGTCCTATACCAAAAGCATGGTGAGGTTAGGTTTTTCGCCTTACGAAAGGGGGGAGGGGCGGGGGGAGCAAAAAGAGCCCAATTTTGTCTTACGTAATTTATGGACGACCCCTCAGACGTGTTGAATAAGTCCTTCGTCGTCGTGTTGCTTTGTGTCCCTGCCCTCCCCGCAGGGAAAGGAAACTGAGTCCTGCCATCAAAGTGTATCCTCCAAAGACAACACTGGCGGACTCACCGCTAGTTTCAAGGAAACAGCTCCACAAGCCAAGTAAACTCGAGTAGAAGTCGACAGCTCCCACCCGGATACAAAACCCCATCCCAAGTCTGATTTCGCCAGCACGCTATGAATCAGGTTTCAAGTAGAATGTATTTGTAATTAAAATAAAAAATTTAACTTTTCTTCCGCTCTATCTTCGACTTCAGCACGCCGATAAAACGGTGAGATATAGCAAGGAAGTCCAAGTAAGTTACCCATCGTAAACAGGAAAACATGAATGATGGACTCATTTCGCGTACTTCCACAATGCGTAACCCTTTAATACGGTCTTTGTTTTTGTTATGGCTTGTTCGAAAATCCCCGTCCTGATAAAACGCTTGCGGCGAACTTTACCTTCGCCTAGCAGGCTCGGGGCCTATGTTAATAGCGCAGCGCCGGGCGCCGCCCCGCCGCCTTCCGAAAGTTCCCAGCGTATATGGGTTGGCAGCATTGAATTCCCTCGCGGTCCGTTGCCCTTCAACGAAGTCATAACGTTGGCAGTCCTGGAGATACCTGACCGCAACATTCCCGCGATTTTGGGAGAGAGGTGCGCGGTGTTAAACGCACATAGAAGTACCCACATGATGAAAAGTCTTAGTATCGTACTACGACAACATTTTTCGTCCCCTACTAACACCCCGAACTGTCCTAAGTGACGAACAAATCTGTTCATATTATGAACAAATTTCATCGTACTATGACCAAAGTTGTCTTATGACAATTGATCTTTTTTTAATCTACTTTTTTTTGTATAACCAAATATGTTCATCATATGAATAAATTGTTCGTAAGGAAAAAAGAACCTGCGACGTTCTTTTTGTCAGCTTTTACAGCCCAGTCTCACTACAACAAAATGAAATGCAGTGAAATAAAATCAAAATAAACCCTCGTCCTCCTCTTTGTGGGCCCACCTAAGAGAGAGAGAGCGGGTGTGGATTGCTCATGGTAGCCAGGTGGGGGCCCACCTCGAGGAGGATGGCGTCAGCGTCCTGCCTGTCGTGGAGGCGGAGGGTGGTGAGCTCGGAGGCGGTGGTCAGCAGGTTGCAGGCCCTGTCCGTGGCTATGTCCGGACCCAGCACCAGCTGCCGCCACAGCGCGCTGTCCAGGGTCAAGTCGTGGAGGCGGGAGGACACCCGGGCCACCTGCACGTAGAGACGGGAAAGTGGTGGGCTCTGGTGGGCTTTGCGTCTGTCTCTCTTTCTCCCGCCGTAAGAGAGCAGTGAGTGCGACAGAGACAGAAAGCGCTACCGGACCGGGCTCTCGAGCCCAGTCTCTACCTGCACGCCGAGCAGCGCACTCACTTCAGAGTATCCTCGGGCCACAGGGTACTCCCGCTCACTTCAGAACGCGTAGATAGAATTTACTGTGACTCCTCCCTTCTAACGTGAGGGTGTACTAGTGGAGCGCCATCATAATAAAGCGCTGTAAAAAAGCACCATGCCGGTGCGGTGGTTCGCATTCCGTAAACATATTGCTGCCGCGCGATTCTTCTTCATCGTCGGCGCTCATGTCCCCGCCCCCGCCCCCTCCCCCTCCCCCTCCTCACCCTCGGTCGACGCACGGCTGCATACCGCCAACGCGCACAATGCAGCAGTGTGCAAGTTTCTGCGCGGGGAAGTGTTTGGTGCTGAGAAAGGAAACAGCAGATCAAAGAAAGGCGGCCGTGCTCGTCGACTCCCCGCGCGGCCGTGTTTGGGGTGGTTGTGTGTGTGACCTACCCTCACAACGCGCCACGCTACTTGCCCCCACACGGGCAGGGCCGAGTCATGCACCAGTACGTGAGTTGACTCGCTTCGAGAGACTGGAGCGAGCAACCACCGACACTACCCCCCCCCCCCCCCCCCCCCCCCCCCCCCCCCCCCCCCCCCAACTTCTCCCTTCCAGCAGCTCATTATTCCGCGCCCCGCCCACCGGAAGGAAAACTTTAAATTTCTCTTCACGCATCGGCAGTCCCGTGGCTCTAGCTGCTGAGCTGATGGACTCACAGTTAGTTCTCCTCGCGAGCTCACCGGGCAGTATTTTTACTATCGCTGCAGTGCGCAGGGCAACATGGTGATGCCCCTGTATCTGACGGAATAAATTTTGACATCAGCCGATCGAGTTGGACCGAGATCGTAGAAAAAGAGGTGATTTTTCTCTTTGAGATAATTTGAACAATTTCAGACTTGGTTGAAAGCGATTAAGGATGGCGCTTTGGAGGATATCCTGACAGTGAGTCCCATAGACCTCAGTACACGAATAAAAGTGAGAAACGAAACTCATAACAGCAGACTCCGCGGAGCACGCGGAGTCATGATCTTCTCGTAGTTTTCTAATCGAATCTCCTTCATCAAACGCCACACCAGATGCGATACAAATAAAAAAAAAAGGCAGAGTAAGGTGTGAAAGTTGGTGGACTGAGATTGACCTGCAGGAGGTCTGACTGTGGCAGCTCCTTCAGGACTCGCAGCAGCAGTTTATCAGGCAGGTCCTGGAAGGCCGGTGGGGCTGCACTCCGGCCGGGCCGCGCCGCCCCTTGCCGCCCCCGCACACGGGGCCTGGGCTTGGGCCGCCGCCCTGACATCCCACTGCAACACCACATCTCATCTTGAAACGGCCACCTCGAGAGAAATACTTCTCCTTACAGGCTACACGTCGATACCGTCCTCGATATAAACATAGTCACAACCCCCCGCGCCTAGAGATTTAAAAATACCGGTAAGATTCAAAGTTACGGTAACTTACGGTAATATTGGTAAGTTACTGTGAAAGATTGAAAAGATTCTTAAAAATAACAAGCAAATATGTGGCAATGAACTGTTTTTCTGCAGATTATAAATAGATTCGTTTGTCTTACTAAATTTAATAAATTTAACCAATTCAATTCTTGCAGGCATGTTACAAGATCACGGTTTTCAAATTTCCTGACGTTTTCCTGACAAATATCCCTGACGTAAACTTAAGTTTTTCCTGGCTTTTACAAACATTGCATGTAACCGCAAACTTATGGGTAAGGTAGAGATAAAAAATCTCAATTTCACTGACATTTCCCTGATTTTCTTGACTTTTCTGACATGTGGCAGCCCTGAGGCCTTTTTCAGGACCATTAACCGCAGAAAAATAAGTAAATAACTGAAAAGATTTGAATCTTACCGAAATCGAAACTTACCGGCCGGGTAATATTATCATAACTTACGGTAACTTACCGAAACTTACCGGTAATATAACCGGCCTTTAAATCCCCCTCCCCGCACTCCACCCCATAAAAAAGAAGAAAAAAACACGAAGTCCCGCCATTTGATTTACGACCGTTCCTACGTTGTTGTATGTCAGGCTAAATATTTCAGAAGAGTTTTTTCGAACTGAGTTCGATACTCAGAAGGTACTCCTAACAATTTTAAATGGTAATGATGCGAATCTATTGTGTTACGAAGATACGGTTTACATTATCTTCCTAATCCAGCCCAAAGCAAAACAGATTTCTTTACGATGCGACTTGGCTGTTACGCAGCTCTTCTCATTCGAATCGTATTTCATGCACAATCAAGGCAAGAAAAGGGTTCAACGGTACTATAATCTATTAATTTTAAAAGCTCAATATACATTTACCTTAGGGTCTGAACTGGAGTTACTCTCAGTCCACTCGAAATTCGATATTATCATCAAAACACAAACGGCACGATCAGTTGTGTGCGAGTAACAGCGAAGCATACACAGGCAACAATAGTCGTGGGGTTTGAAGGCATTCCAACAGCATCTAACAGGCCGTGGCTGGCCGTGGCCCCTCGTCCTCGTCCTGCCGGCGGGAAGAACCACGCGACTCTCCCCACTAGGTGAGGGAGGAATGTACACAGAGACTTGCAGAGGCGGTATCGGGAGGTCTTATGAAAAGAAAAATATATTTGCGTGGCTCCTGAGGTGAACTTGAGTTGATTAATATTCAGAAGGCATAGCAGGCCTGGATCCTAGGGGGGTGGGTGACTGGGTCATCACAACCGTCCCCGTTTCACCTTGAAGGGTCACCAAGGGTTTGGTAGAATACACCCAGACAGACCTCATGAACCCATGATGTAACGAGTTACATTCTAATTTTTGGTATTGCCTTTATCGGCCGTGCCTGTCCTGCACCGTTGCCTTAGCCGGCCGGGGTGCAGGCTGCAGGGAGTGAGGGGCCGTGTTGCCTTAATTGTCTGCACACTGCCCGGCATCGCCTTGGCCAGCTGTGCTGGGAGCCCCGTGAACTTAGGCAACTTAGCGTACTGATTGCCTGTCGGGGCTAGCAGGGGCTAGTAGTTCGATAGGCTCTCACTAGGAGCAGTAGTAGTTGCCGCCGCCTCCCGCCCGCGTTCCCCTGACCTTCCGACCTCTCCGAGCAGGCAGGTGAGCTACGCTCGGCTCGTTCACTCTTCCAAAGGAAAGCCTGTGAGACGGACCATCCACTATCCAGTGTTAGCTCGTCAGTAGTGAACACACACACACACGTTGTGTGGAGCGAAGTGTGGTGTTAGGAGCTAGCGTGTTCGACTCTCTTGCCTTCCTCAATTCTGCTTTTCGGTAAGCGAAACCTCTTGATTGCTGCCTCATTGAAAGTGTTTGTCCTTGTTTTGCGTGACTCTGTTGTGATTGGGTTGGGTTCACTGTGCACTCGCTTCTTCGCACACTGAAGTCTCATATTAAACTGTCGTTCTGTCGTGAAACTCAGTCCAAGTCTCAATGAGTCGATAGCAATTACTGCTCATGCTGTAGTTTATAGTTTATCTCTTCGTCTATGTCTGTCTCGCCTCAAGGACCTAGTTGGGGATGCAATGAGAAAGTCACGATCAAAAATCAGGTCACGTTTTATTCCACCCAATACACCCCTTGCCTGGAATTCAGTGCGGGAACCGCACGACGATGTCTGAGTCAGTCGAACAGTCAGTCAGAAAGTCAGTCAGTCAGAAAGTCAGTCAGTCAGCCTCGCGTCGTGTGCTGGCCGCTGTTCCCCCAGTGGATCGGAGGCAGGGA
Source organism: Aptinothrips rufus (assembly GCA_902196195.1). Lineage (NCBI taxonomy): Eukaryota > Metazoa > Arthropoda > Insecta > Thysanoptera > Thripidae > Aptinothrips > Aptinothrips rufus. The sequence goes on along the minus strand of CABIKL010003262.1, from coordinate 2,362 downwards.
GTGGGGGGAGGCGGAGGGGATCTCTGCTCGCGTCAGACGGCCGCCGCGCGGTGCCCCCGGAAGGTAGGCAGCAGGCGTGGCAGCGGTCAGGTCGCCGTCAACCGGAGGGAAGACCACCAATGGAGGGACGATCACCAGCTGCTGGAGACATGGACGTCTGCTGGAGGATCATCAGCTGCTGGAGACATGGCCATCTGCTGGAGGATGGCCAGCAGCTGGAGACATGACCATCTGCTGGACGATCATCAGCTGCTGGAGACATGGCCATCTGCTGGAGGATGGCCAGCAGCTGGAGGATCGCCAGCAGCTGGAGACATGACCATCTGCTGGACGATCATCAGCTGCTGGAGACATGGCCATCTGCTGGAGGATGGCCATCTGCTGGAGGATGGCCTACTGCTGGAGACATGGCCATGTACGAAGTGACGGTGGCCAGCCTAGCAGTCGCAGGTGCAGGCACCGCGGCAGCCGCACGACTTGAAGCCCAGGGACTTGAAGACGGGGATGCCGACCACAGAGGGATAGTTGCTGCCGCAGTCAGAGCTCTTGACGTTGTTGATGGAGCCGGACACGATGTGGTGGTTGATGGTGCTGCCGGTCAGGGCGTGCGATTGCAGTCCACCGAGGCCGCAGCCTCCGTAGCCTCCGTAGCCTCCGTAGCCTCCGTGGCCGTAGCCTCCGTGGCCGTAGCCTCCGTGGCCGTAGCCGCAGCCGCAGCCGCAGCCGTGGCCGTGGCACTTACTGCAGCAGCAAGCCTGGAACATAGGAGGCACGAGACGGTCAGCACCAAGAACTAACAGTCACAAACGACAGGGAAATCATCTTAGAAGGTGTTCTGTGGAGACACGATCTGTTGATTAACAACCTCAAGAATAGAAAAAAAGAAATTGCACCCGATCTCATAAAGAGTTTCCTCTCGATTTGCTCCAGCATATTCTTAAATAGTTGGTGTCACAGAGGATTCCAGTGAGAAATAGATGGTCAAAAAGTGATCGATGATCGGAATCGATCTCATTTCGACATCGAATCAAAGATATTTTGGTCATAAAATCCATCAACTTTCGATGTCAACATCCAATTGATGTCGACTCTATATGCTATTGCGCTCTTCAAAATGAAGATTATTTCAGAAATTTTCCCTCTAACATCCACGGAGATTTCAATCCGGCAGCACTGTTACACTGTTCGAAATGCATAAGTTAGATATCCAAGGCATGTGAATTTGAAACGGAACCATATTTCCTTTACACTTCTCGGTCAACACTCTACTCTCTCTGCTCTTTCACGATTTGCATTTTATCACGATATGCGTCCAAGTATCACACTTCACTGATGGCACTTCACTTTCACTGATCACTTATCACTGCACTGTCACTTCACCGTCACAACACACTGTCACTTCACCGTCACAACTCACTGTCACTTCACCGTCACAACACACTGTCACTTCACCGTCACAACACACTGTCACTTCTTCACCGTCACAACACACTGTCACTCAACGTACCGACGCGATCTCGAAGATGAGCCACAGGCAGAAGAGGGTGATCAGAAGAATCCTCATGGTGATGATTGAGCGGTTCTAACCGGCGGCGCAGACTGCAGAGCTGGAACGGAGTTAGTTGTAGTGGGATCTAGCCGCGGCGTCGTTTTATACTTCGGCGTGCCACTTCCACCGCCCCTGCCCCGCCTGGCCCCGCCCCGCCCCTCCACTCCCCCACCCCCGCCCCGGCCAGCGTCTCGATCATGTGCGGTCTGTTTACCTGCGAGGAAGACAGTCACGGACTGGCGGACAAACCGGGGGTGGGTTTTGGGTTTGGGATTGAGTTGAGCCGGTGAACGCTTCCTGCCGCAGCCTTAGCCGCAGCGTCAGAGAGGAAAAACATAAGTAATAAGTCCTTTATTTCCTGCTCCAGCGCGTTATATTGTGATCACTTTACGCAATCGGGTTTGCGGCTCAGATCTGTATCTTTTCAATCATTAATTCCCTACCTATCGGCGAAAAATCAAATTCACGACTTGTTCACGTAAAGGTGGCAAAACTGGCTCATAAAAATTACGTAGCAACGAGGAAACGTTCAAAAACCACGTGGTGGTCGGAATTTGGGCCATCTTGGACTGGACACCCCCCTCCCCCTTCGTGGTGCTGTTTTGCCTACCTTTCCCATGTGAAAGCATAGGACCGTGGTTTTCGGGCCAACACCCCCTCCCCTAGATTGCACCACGTGGTTTGTGTACGTTCCCTGATGGCGAGGCGAGGAGGAGGGGCGTTAGGTGCAGTAGTCGGCGCGCTCTGAGTTGCGATACACGCAAGGGGTAACCACTAGCCCAAAACGTGTACAAGATTTAAAAATTTATAAAT
>CABIKL010003261.1:0-11186 GCA_902196195.1 Aptinothrips rufus | reverse complement strand
AGTGGTCAAATTTGACCTTTCGAACGAGGTCCTCGCGCGAAAAGTGTTATTGAGTTCAAAAATCAAAGAAATCGGATCACATTTAAGCAAATAAGGAAGAAATAAAAAACAAACTACACTTAAGGTGTAAAGGTCAACAGTAAATCTGAATACGGAGTAAAGTCCTATAACGGCACAAGCGATTTTCATAAAATTTGAGTATGTTACAGAACATGCATTCAGTAGCCTGGATATTCAAATTAAGAAAAATTTATCTCTTGGATTTGAAGAAATCAGAGAAAACATGACCGGTTGCCATTTGCCATGGTGAACCAACACAGGCATAAGGCTCTTGGCCAGCGGCAGCCGGCCAACAGTGCTACTTGCGGACTAGGGCACAGTAGTTGAGAGGGTGAAAAGAGGATAGAAAGGTCAAAGGTGATATATCATAAATGAAATAAGGTCCTGACCATTTCATGAAGTTTGAGTTTAAAAATCAAAGCAATCGGACAAATAGTAAGAAAACCTGAAAAACCGAAAACTGCACTCGACTATCCGGCCTCACGCACAACCTACAAAGGTACCAGCTGACTAGGGAACATTAGTTGGCGGGGTCTTAATTGGATGTGAAGCTTAGAGCTCAGATTTGACGATTGGATCGAGGTTTTTATAGTGTAACTTAATTTGCATTGCCAAAAATCAAAACAATCGGACGGAAAATAAATCCCTATACTGTGGTAAGATTCAAGATTTCAGGCTGAACATTACCTATCAAAACTTTCGGGCCGTTAACGCTTTAGCGTTAGAATTTTTTTATAGGAGGGCCTCAGGATGAAGCGGGGCTCTCACTGCCCTCCAGGCCCAGGCCAAAGCCCTGAGGCTTCACGTTGGCCATTCGCTTGGCGTTCATCAGGTCGATCTCGTGGCGGTGTCGAATGTGAGACACGAGGTTGCTCTTCTGCTTGGAGCGGTGGTCGCAGAGCGGGCACTGGAACTGGGGGTCCTTGCCACACTCCTGCCGCACGTGCAGGTTCAGGCTCTTCTTCCAGCTGTACCTCTTCCCGCACTGCGGGCACGCGTACGGCTTGTCGGGGTCACCGCGCTCCCCGTGAGGAGCGTCTCGCAGGCTGGCAGCACCGAAGTTCCCGATCCAATGGTTGGAGAAGAAACGGTCCATGAGGAGGCCTGTGGGAAAGAGAGGTGGTCAGTAACAGTCACAAGCTGCGATACGTCCGCAGCGGCGCGATCTGTGATGTTGAAACATTCCAAAGTCGAGTGTGACACTGGTCAAAGCTTTTTACGTATGTAACACGTGCGACGTTTTCGGCGAAAAATTTAGCTGGGAATCAGGCACGTTAGTGAAAAGGAATAGCAAATTGATGCTTATATGTTTATTAAAATAACTTAAAGATACAATAATTTGAAAGGTGTCAAAAAAGAGTGGGCACAAAGCAAAGTAAAGGCCATTATAGCCTGCATTGTAAATGTCTAAGAACTATTTTGTACATATTTAGTAGCGTTTTCATAACAACAAAAAAGTTGTGAGACATTTGGCGTGTAGTCAATAGACCTTCCCCTATACAACTTAGAATTACGCGTGAATGTAATACATAATTAGGTCCCAAACAATGGACTCGTTAAGGCACAAATGGCTGAAACAAAAGATTACATTTTTTTTTGCTATAATAAAACTCTCTTAACGACGATCAGAGAGCACATTGCCCAAAAAAATGTAGAATAGGGTACTTCAAAGGAGCCTGAACCGAAAGTAAGAAATCTTCGAGGATCACAAAACTCCCGGCCCCTCGCCTGTGCAGGGGGTGGGGAGGGCAGTGCCTCCTCTAACCCCTCCCAGGCGAGGGGCCGGAAATTTTGTGACTCTCGCCGATTTCTTACTTCCGTTTGAGGCTCCTTTGGAGTCTTTACTTTGGAGTCCCCTGTTGCTTGTGAAGGGACGCCGGAGCACGCAAACATATCTGCACGCCAGTCAGTTGTGTCTGCAGACTATGTGCCTCTTGAGATGGGCCTTGTGCTTGGCACGGTGTGGGCAGTAGGGGCACTGGAACTGGGGCTCCTTGCCGCACTCGACGCGCAGGTGCAGCATGAGGCTCTGCTTCCATCGGTACAGCTTGCCGCACTGCGGGCAGGGGAACTCGCCGCCGGGGGGCGCCATGCCTCGCCGGGGGCCCGTCATGATGGCATGGTATGCCAGGGGCGCCGGGTACCCACGACCAGGGAAGCCTGCAACAGGAAACGTACGGCTGTAGGCAGACGAGCAGCTATTACGCGCTATCGACCACGACGGAATGGCAAGTACTTGGTTTGCATTCACAGTATCCAAAAATAGGAGTGTGAGTGCTGGGATGTGTATTGCAATTTTAGTTCGTCGCAGGCTGTTCGAAAACGAGCTCACGACGAAGGGAACAGAGGAGAATAGACCTAGCCTGTCGAGATGTGATGAACAAATATTAACATTCTTCAGACAAAAAAAAAAATCCATTTAGTTCTCCCATCCCTTAAAAATATTTCTCCTTCATCGCGAAGTAACATGAAGCGTCAGGATTGAACCACAAGACAATATCATGCAAACAAATTTATTAATAACATCGAAAACAGCAGGGTCGATAAAAATTATGTAAAATAAGTTTGCACTGCAAGTTGCAGGAAAATGCGGGGAGTATCTTACCATGAATAATACCTGTACAAGCTAAGTAATAATCGATTATCCCTAATCAATTCTCTTTAACGAAAAAGCATATCTCATTTGAATAGTATCCCTGAATATACAAAACCCACCCCACGTTGTCCAATAATCACTAATCATAATACAGGGTGTCTAGCGAATAGAGTACTCCGGAGATGCGTGAAACGGAAGTTGAAGAAGTGAAAACGAAGAGGAAACCGGAAAGTAAAACGCCGGTATGAGAAACCGCGCGTTGCGGACGGTCCCCTCCTGCGAGACATTGTCTGCAGCCGGGAACGGTTCGTAAGGTGCGGTTTCTCATAGCAGCACTTTTTTTTTCGGTTTCTTCTTCGTTTTCACTTCTTCAACTTCCGTTTCAGGCTTCTCCGGAGTACTCTATTCCTCGACCAAAATTCCCTGATAATATTTCCATGATTTCCAGAGCTAATTTTGAATAAATTCCATGAGCAAATCAGAAAAATTGGCGAGCGAAGGGAGCCAAAAGCCAACGGTTTTTTTTCATGCGGTGATCTTAGTGTGTCTCAAAACAGTAAGGTTAATGTAAAGGTTCAATTGCGAGCGAAGCAATCAGAAAACTTGCAAGTTTTTTACTTAAGTTTTTATTAAATTACGGTGAACAACGCAGTTTCTGTATTTTTTCCAGGTAAAAGGTCGGATTTTACAGAATTCCCTTATATTTCCCTGATTTTTCCAGAGGCTTAAATTTCCCTGATATTTCCAGGTTTTCCAGATCGCTAGACACCCTGTAATAACAGATGACTCACATTCAAATACATTTAAGTTTGATTATATTCATTTTTAGACAGGTTTTGTAACTGACACCCGTCGGGGAAATGTCTATCCAGCCCTCAGTTAGGTTTGAACGTCGAGTGCTTGACACCGATATGTCTGTGCAGGTGGGCCTTTTGCTTGGACCGGTAGGGACAGAACGGACACGGAAATTGAGGCTCCTGGCCGCAGGTATAGCGCAGATGCTTCTTCAAATTGCTCTTGTAGGCGAACTCGTTACCACATCGAGCACAAGCAAACTTGCCGCTTTCCGTCACCAAAACGTCGGCTGAGAAATCCGCTGTGGTAGCTGGTACGGCCCAGTCTGAAACAGATAGCTTCGCCGTTAGGGACAGTCCATAAACCACGTGGCTGACTAATACAAGGCACGAGTCCGACCAAGCGGTTTAAGAAACGGCCCTTCCAGTCGGTTTTACACAAATGTAATAAGAAGGCTGCCACTCAACTTTGTTCTTGATGTGTTCGTGAAAACAAAATTTCTATCAGTGATAAAATACTAGATATTTCTTCAAAAAATTGTGTAAGTAAGGTTGGATCATCAAAAATGCCAAATTGTACTATTTAAAAAAAACCAGTCTAATGTTCAGATTTAGTAGCTGAAACAATACATATGAAAGGTGAATAATACCTCGAATAATACGCACATTACTCTCGACACATGAAGAATACACATTACAGGCATGCAATTATGACACAGTTTGTGACACTAAAAAGACTGAGTCCTTCAATATCAAGGAAAATCTTTGAGTTGAACAAATTTCCTTTCGAAACCGTTCAAAATTGTCTGTAGCCGACGCTGCCAATTCTCTTACTCTACAGTCACTTCAAAAAGTTTTTGGAGTGAAGCACATTCGATCAATCAGTTCCCGTCGATGCATCGAAGTCAGGCAAGTGGAAGTATCGAGGAACGATGCACTTGAGCCCGGATACATCAGTGCCAGGGTGTCGGTTGCGCACGTGCAGTATAAGGTGAGACTTCTGCTTGGAGCGGTACGCGCAGACGGGGCAGGGGAACTGAGGTTCCTGGCCGCAGGTGTAGCGGAGGTGCTTGTTTAGGTTGCTCTTATTGGCGAACGTGTTGCCGCACCGCTCACACGCGTGACGACGCATCATCGAACTGTCCCTCGTCGGGAGGTCCGTCCCCATGTCCGTGACGACTGGAGGGATCCAATCTGAAACACAGCCCACTACAGTTAGAAAGGTTTCTAAACGACATTATTACTGTTAAGAAAGGCGTTATTTTACGAGACGCTGCAGTCAACAGGAATAGAATAAATGAAAACTAAAGAAAATAAGGCAATAACATTTATCTATAATACAACGAGGATTTATTCAGGAAATGTCTGGTTCTTAATCAAACCACAATCAGATTATATTTCTAACCATAAAGGTGCACACCGCAGCAAGGCAGGTCGTGGCAGATAAAGTCACTATATACAGAGACTATGCATTGTGTTCACTAGTCCTGGAATTGGATATTTCCTGGATCCCAAGCTCCAGAATCTTCCTTCCGTAGTGCCGATTCGCTATGTGAGACTTGAGATTACTCTTCTGCTTGCAGCGGAAGGGACAGTGAGGGCATGCCTGTTGAGGTGTTTTCCCACATTCAACACGCATGTGGTGCTCCATCGATCGCTTGTGTCGGTACTTGTTACCACAAAGTGGGCAACTGAAGAAATCATTTTGTTTCAGAGGATCGCAGGTAGAATACGCCGTCGGCCCTGAAGCAAACAGATAACATTAAGTTAAAATCGAAACAAAACAAACAGATCAAAACTCGCCTACTTTAAACCTGGAAAGAATTCTAGAGGCAAATTATTTATCGGAAGACCATGGAAACTGATACAGTGGCCATAGTGGTCATTTCGATTTACAAAAAGGAGGTTCCTTAATAATCATAAAGTCCTGAAAATCTAGATTGAGACAAGCATTTATTGTACATCCAATGATGTTCTCGTCGACTTTAACAAAACATACTTTCAACAGCACTATTTTTTATCAAATCATCGTTTTAGCGACCATAAAGTTAACGTCTGGGTGTCTGCTACGGATGTGAGCGAGCATATTGTTTCTCTGCCTCGTGCGCTGAGGACAGAAAGGACACTGGATGTTGGGTTCCTTGCCGCATTCAAACCGAAGATGAGCTCGCATGGTCCGCTTGTGTTTGTACTGCTTGCCACAGTCCGGACAGTGAAAGCCACTGTTGTGTGTGAATGGCCACGCTGAACCTGATAACAAACAACAGATATGTCATACCAAACCGATACATAGACACTTTTATCAACTTATGTCGTTGGCTCTGTAAACACAACTTCGGGAAAGTGGAAAATCAACAGTTTCAACTAAGAAGCATAACAAAACTAATAATTAGGGACAGAAAATGAATGATACCTTTGAATATGTATAGATTTATTTTTCAAACATTAAACTCCGCAGAAAAATTGAGATTTGGTAGAAGATCCGGCCTCTTATGTACTTGCGTGATGTGCCGGACAAGGTTGGGTTTGTGCTTGAACTTCTGCGCGCAGATCGGACAGGCGAAGCGAGGCTCCTGACCACATATGTACTTGAGATGTCGAGTAAGGTTGTAGTTGTATCCGAACGATTGGCCGCACTGGCTGCACGCGAACCGCCGTCGTCGCACCAGGCCTACAACAGCAAAGTTAGTCAGATCTAGCGCTTCATCATTCGCCGACGACCCGCAGAAGAAAACAAGGAAAAGTGTTCATTGATGTAAGAGTAGATGAGAATGGGAATAGTAGACAGGTATAAAGAAAGTCGTGTTTTTTTTAAGGCTTATTTAATTGTACATTTCTCTCTCATAAATTATCAACAAAGCTTAACAATCACGTCACTTGTACGGAATTCGGTATCACGCGGACAAGTGACGCATAGTTTTAGTACATTGGCTGCAAAGCGTCCCTTACTCTGTCCACGTTCTGCTCGGGGTGTTTTAACCGGATGTGAGCCACCATGTTGCCCTTCTGCTTTGACCGATGTGGACAGAAAGGACACTGAATCCTGGGCTCCTTTCCACATTCACTCCGGACGTGAAACATAAGCCCTCTCTTATGCCGGTAGGCTTTTCCGCACGCTGAGCAGGTATGTTGTGGCACTTCCGATATATTCTGGTCAAGGGCTTTACCATCTGGACGGGTAAACCAGCACCATGTAGCGCCTCCTTGGACATTGCCTGGGGAAAAGTTCGACGTGAGGTATTAACGTTTACCGTTCCACGTACACATGTGAGACTCCACCAAGAAGGAGTCATATTTACCATCCACCGTACTGAAAAAGTAATGTGGTGCTCAATGCAGAAATCAAGGCAAAATTTTTAACGTCAAATTAAATTTAATTTATTGACGCAAGTGGATAGTTCAATCAGACCGAGATAAAATACGCTAAAACATTTGTTAACACACAACTAACATGAAGATGCCGGCAATAGGATGGTCAGTCTGACCTGAGATCATAACAAACATTGACTAGAAATGATAAACCGTATTTTTTACGTTAAAATAAGGAACAATTTAAGAAGTTGTGAACATATAATTACGAACGTAGTTGAATGGCACGGTTCGTGAGAGATACGAATAGCAAAAGATGCACGAACTATCAAAACTGGAGAAAAATAAGAAGATACGAAGAAAACATCACAAATCCACATTTGTACACACAGGTGCTACACGCCTTCGCGAAAAACATAGGGCCATCGAACACAATGTCCGGATGGATAAAAAAAATATGTGCATGCAGTTTTTGGAAAGATGCTATTAAACCCTCGTCTGGAAAACACATGTCAGGATTTTACAACAGTGAGTCCATGTATCTTATGGAAGAATTGATCAACATGACTGCTGACGAATCAAAGCCCGAATGTTGTCTGTGTTTGCTTCAGGATGTGTCCGTCGAATATGAGCGAACATATTGTTCCTCTTCTTGGACCGGTGCAAGCAGAATGGGCACTGAACACTCGGCTCCTTCCCACACTCGTTGCGAATGTGAAAGGTGAGTGTCCTCTTGTGGCAGTACGCCTTCCCACAGTCGGGACAGCAGTAATGCCCTCTGCCGCGCGATCCTGAAAATGCAACATGCTACATTAGCTTTTCAGATACACACAAGGTCGTACCTTAGTGGGCTCAAAGGTTCAGAGGCCATGTCACAAGTTCGATCTGGAGAGTATGTTGTAATGCGTTTTATTAATCAAAGTGTATAAGTACAAAATGCGTTGAGCAAAAGTAATCCAGTCTACAATGATTCCTACTCATGATTCACAAAATTAAGGAAAACTGTTAAAAGATTTCGTATGCTAATAACCGATTTCTTCTACATGAGGTAGTTGGCGATAAGTGATACGTATACACTGCTTTCATTGCAAAAAGCAATGAAGGCTCATAAAACCAAACACAAAACCCGCATTTGTCCTGAATCCGCAGGGCAACCGGTAGGAGTTCTTACGTATTCAGAGTAACAAAAGCACTTCATCTAAAAATAAATAGGCTTAAGGAAAATCATGGAAGAACTCCACATATCCTAGATTAACACATACAAAAGATATATGACTAGCTAGCTTGTCTATAACGGACAAATTACGTATTTCTTTGCAATGGTATTTGGAATCAGTCTGCCGGGTCGGACAGGGTCAAAAGAAAATAGCGAAAGACGTCCAAATAAATGTGGACTCGAGTTAATTTTCGATCAACAGTCAACAGCGGCGACTGCCTGAAACCAGCCTTCTGGCTTGTATAGCCCCGCATCTCCAAGCATCATACTGTGAGTTCGGAGAAAAAATAAAACCACCATGAACAGCCTGCTTTCAAATTGGTAAAAATTATGGAGAAAAATAAATCAAGTATAGATTGAAGTTTGTTCCCGACTATTACAATTTAGAATAGAAAACTACCATTAAATAAAACTAGTTTGTAATGGTGATTACTTAATCTACAATACATTACACCTATCAATAAAAGACTTGTTACAAACAGATTATAAAACAAATTAAAATATCCTCTTAAGTTAGGAGCAAAGCTCACACTGTGTCGGTAAAGAATAAGATCAAGTGCCACAAGAGCATATCACTTTGACTGGAATGTTAAGTTTCGACTTCATAAAAAGGATAACGTACCCTGAGCAGAACAGTAACGAGAGTTTGGGACAGGCGCGGATCCAGGGAGGGAGGCCCCCCACCCCAATAAAGCATCGGCACCTGGTTTAGGACAAGGAGGAGTAGTGAAGAAGAGGGAAGGAAAAAGGAAATGAAGACAGGAACACTGTAAAAAAAAATACCAGTTTTGGCGAGAAATAGGGAACACGAGTTTCAAAACTTTTGGGGCTCGTTTTGAGGATCATGTAGGGATTCATTTTAGCGTACATTGATCATTCCGGTATCGATCTCAAAATGACCCCCAAAGAAACTGTTTCTCGGGAACGAGTCCCCAAAAAAGAATTTTCTTTTTACAGTGAAGATTCGCAAGTGAAAGAATTAATCGCTAGAAAAGAATTCATGATAGGAGCAGAAATAATAATTAAATCTATGGACAAAAGCAATCACCCAACACCAACAGAAATAATACCACTACGGTAAAAATATTAAATAATTAAAAAATAATGTGCGTCGTTCAAAACTCAGTCATAATAGGAACTTTAATTAAAACAAATAGCAAAAAGAGATCACGAGCTTGCATTTCTAGGAACTTTCGATCGGCAGAGCAAGTCAAATCGTATAATGAAAGGTTGTGGCGTTGCAAATAGAAGGTTAAGACAAATCAGCTCCTACTGAACATATCAGATGAACAAAATATCTTCAGGCTGACTACAGCTACATAGAAGGAAAAAAATAACCAGGAGAGGGAAGCAAAACTGCACTGCAAGAACAAAAGTAAATAACCTTAACTTTTAAAAAATGTAGTGAGAAAAGAATCTCTGAAAAGCGTACTCTGCACTATAGCGTTGATGTATGCGTTATGGTGACTTGACTTTTGGTAATTCATATTATACTTTTTCCAAAATTTAGTATAATTTTATTATTTTATTATACGAATAATGTGATGCAAAATCTGCAGCTTACCCCAATTAACGAGAACTTTGTCGCTGTTTTTTAAAATATCCGAAATCTTCAGAAGAATTTTTCGAATTAACGGAGGCTATTGTCAGTTAGATTTAGCAGAACTAATCAGCGGACATAAATCGTCCGTTCGCCAGTCTTTGGTCGGCGGGCGTGCCTCCGGACTGGGCGCCAGGGCCCCAAGAAGAGGGGATGGCTGCGCCGTGGATCTGCTTCATGTGCCTGTTCATGCTGCTCTTGTGCTTGCAGCGGTGCGGGCAGAAGGGACACTGCAGCCCGGGCTCCTTGCCGCACTCCACGTTGAGGTGCTGCTTGAGGTTCCCCTTCCAGCGGTACACCTTGCCGCAGCGCGGGCACTCGAAGCGGCCCGGGGACTTGCTGGTGGTCCTGAGCACGGGGTGCGCCGTGATGCCGTCGGGGAGGGGCGGCAGGCTCAGGGACGAAGACATCAAGCGCTGCTGGCTGCCAGCCTGACTGCCGGCCTGGCTGCTGGCCTGGCTGCTCGCCAGGGCCCAGGCCGCCAGGATGCGGGCGCGCTGGTTCTCCTCCTCGCTCCACTTCTCCTCCTCCCGGTACTGCTCCAGCCACTGATCTGGAAATGAACGGAGAGTTAGTGGGGGAATAGCAGAGAGGACTGGCGTCCTCGGTGTGTGATCGGCAAAAGACATGGAACCTCATCAACTCTTATGGTGCGGATGTACCCAAGACAAAGGTCAGCGTGACAAAAAGTAACAGGTCAAAAATAAAATCAGTGTGGTAACTTTATTTCGCACAGAAAAACAGGTAAAACCAGAAGAGAGAAAATTAAATTAAATGAGATTTAAAACAGGAAATTTACAAATTACAACACAATTTCACACAAGCGTTAAATTGTTAAAATAGCACGAGCAATGTTTAGGGTGATGTGGGGTAAAATGATGACGCTGACTTCAGTCCATCATAGTGATTCACACAGTTCAGTTCACGATCAGTCCCTCTAACTAGAGAGAGCCATAAGTCTTTCGGAGGCTTGAGTGCTTTAACCAACCAACCAACCAACCAACCAGAGAGGAGGAGCTGGTCTCAGAGGTTGGGGACCACCTTGTTCTTCGCACACGTTCAGTGCACTTCACATCAGTCCAACTAGAGAGGGCCGGGCGGGCTCAGAGGTTGGGGACCACCTTGTGCTTGACGAAGATGTGCGTCTTGAGGTGACTCTTGTGCTTGGCGCGGTGCGGGCAGTGCGGGCACTGCAGGGTGGGCTCCTTGCCGCACTCCACCTTGAGGTGCTGCCACAGGTTGCGCTTCCAGCGGTAGACCTTGCCGCACTGCGGGCACGGGAACTGGCCCGGCGCGTTGCTGGACTGGGTCATCAGCAGCCGCCGCTCCCGCTCAGAGAACAGCACGTGCTCCTGCCGCTGCAGCCGCTGCAATGCCGTGTGGCGCCGACCCTCCCAGTCTCCTGCAAGCAACCCGCGGCACGTCTCAGAACAACACGAAACAAGCTTATTGGCTGAGCTCCATCCTAAACCAAAGGAGAGAGAGCTCTCGCCCCATCCCCTCACATTACAATGTCATCACTGAAAAAACAAAAGTGTACAAACTACACTTTTGAAAAGTGTAGGGCCGAAAACTATACTTTTCAGATGCGTACTTCCAGGGTACCCATCA
>CABIKL010003260.1:0-11188 GCA_902196195.1 Aptinothrips rufus | reverse complement strand
CCCCCCCCCCCCCCCCCCCCCCCCCGCCTCTCATTTCTTCCCTCCCACTTTTCTCGGCCAAATGAGCTTGTAACTTCCTGAGCAATGCATATGAAACTGAAATAAAACTTGTAAATAAATAAAATTTCTTTCTCCGATAGCACCTTTTTCCCGGTTGAATGGACCCCTTGTGGATGGTCCTGGACCCCTGCCCTGATTGTAACATTCCGTTGTTCGTAAGTTTCATCGGCACCCTGATTTGAAGCGGCTCACAGCGGTTCGCAGCGGGCAGGAAAATGACTGTCGGGATGACAACGGATAAATATGGGGAAGTTTCCCATGCCGGCGACAAGAGGCGCCTTGAGCGCGGCGCAGAGCAGGTTGCAGATGTAGCAACGCGTTCACAAAAGACAAAACACGATTGAGAGCAGACGACACATTTCCGCGCCAACTTTAAGGGGCTCTGATCCCGTTTGTTTATATGTTATAATGATTTACGCTGCGTGTGCAATGGAGGAAAAAAATAATCTTCCCATCAAGGGGTAATGAGACATGTAATTTCGACAGTAAAAATTTCTTCACGCATCTCCTGTAGGTATACGGCGCTCTTAAACGTGTCCTCTTAAAAGACAGACTTCGCCATATAACCTGGCTCAGGCGAATGATGTCATAAACCCAAATACCGAATCATTTCATCGGCTCGTGTCGAGTAGAGGAAAGGGCCTGGGGGGCAGAGGGCAGTCGACATCACGTGAGCTTGTGACGTCATTGCAGTGGTATATATAAGCTACCCCGAACTGCGCATGTGCCGACTGACTTTCCTTGCGTTCGGGCTTTGAACTCACTCCCGATTCGTAAGGTTAGACGGACGCTCGTGACGGTGGAGACTCTCTCCCTTGACGATCTCTGTATTACAGGTTCGTTTCGACAGGGTCCTGGCCCGCAGCAGGTAGCGTAAGACGGCCTCTACCGAGAATGGGAACTCTCTCGCTTGAGGCTCTCTATATTAAAGGTTGGTTCCGCCTCGGTTACTGACCCGTTCGAAGCGCTGCAGAAAGTTTATACTGCCTCGAACAACCGTTGGCGAAACCTGGCACACAGAACGCAACCCAAACACAACGTGCAAAACACTTTCTTAAACATCGGTTGGTTGGTTACTAGCACTCAAGTCCCAATAGGCTTAGCAGCCACTGGCTCGAACTAGCCCATAATAACCTGACACGAGACAGCATGTGTACAAGTCAAACAGACACTCTGCAGTGCTTGTGGTACGGAGGGACCACCGGAGGCCTTTATGACCAACAGAAGAGCCAACCAAGAACTTCGACGAGCTAAATATTAATTTCGAATGTGATCTTTTGAATAAATTTGCTTTACTACATGGTCGTGAGGGCACAAACCTTCAACCGAGCGTGCTCGGAGGATAATTTCGTCAAAACGGCGTACCGGGTGTTCAGTCTAATCTAATACGGGACAGTCGAATGGGTTGCCCAGCGCTCCGCAAGGGCCAGGGGAAGGTGCGGGGAGAGGAGAGGGTCTCCCCCTATGCTCCCCTGGCCCGTGCGGAGCGCTAGGCAACCCATTCGACTGTTCTGTATACCCAGCAAATATAGTCAACGTTTTCCTTCTTGATATCCAAAGCTGATTCAGGTTCCAGTCTCGAGAATAGGATGCAGTTCCTATAGAAAACATGCGTACCACTATCTCAAAGCAAGGGCTAATCCATAAATCACGTGATCCTGAAAAAAAGGGGAGGTCCAAATTCTGCTCACTTTTCTATCTCTTTACAATTTAATTTCTTCTAAAATTATTGTCACATTTTTTTTTAGCGCTTGGGGGGGGGGGGGGGGGGGGGGGGGCGCTAGCACGGCTGTAAAAGCCGTAGAGATGGAATCACGTGATTTATGGACGAGCCCGAAATACCATAGCAAACTATAAGAACAACAACACCCATACTCCGCAGACCGCCTGGGTGGGTAGGCAGCACCCCCTGGCTTAACACGCGTGTGCCGTGCGGGCTTGCCTGCCTCACAGGGGCCAGACAAACAGCGCTGCGCTACTTATGCGCGCAGGCTGAGATGAGCTGCAGTAAGTGATGCTGCCCCATACACGGATACACTGCCTGAGTCACTCTTGAACCTTCCCACATTCTGTACGTTTCTGAAGCGTGACAAAAGTCAAGGATACGGAATGCCGAATGGAGGTCACTACCCGCCTGGTCTCCACCCCCGCAGTCCGCTGCAGAGAAGCCGCACCACGAGGACTAGCCTAGCAAAGCCCATCGGAGCGAGATTGATACAATAACAACTTCCTAGCTCTGACCTGCCCTCAATGCTGCCGGCTGCCGGGCTGGCTGCCAAAGAATGAAATCAAACCATCGCGTGAGAGTTCAACCCGCTTGCTAAGCAATGACAATAAAATAAATTTAGTGTCAATGTAAAACATCCCTAACACGTCATCGACGACAATGACGTTGACTGAATTAACACAGAAAATGAAATTATAATAGACATTTAAAGGAATCCCTTAAAGATCAGGATGAAGGGTGGTATAGAATATGAAAACACACGATGAAAATGGGTCAGGTACTTTAAGGACGTACCCTTCCTCGAGAGAGCAATACCACACAGGACGCACACATAACAAATGAAGAAGACTCCCCGAATAACAGATGGAGTAATGACTTCAGCGCCAAGCGTCCTCAACTGCACCTGCCCTGCCCCTTCCACACCGCCTCTCGGTTTCGTACCGTTCACCTTCACGGTATCATGTTCAAGTTACAGGATATCTAAACTCGAGTAGAGCCGAGCCGAGCCGAGCCGAGCCGAGCCGAGCCGAGCCGGATGTGATGCGAGACACTCGGGTGGGTGGCCTGTTGCGTCCAAAAGCGTGGCAGAGCGGCGGCGTGGCAGAGAATTAATGCACCACAAGCCTGCTTTGCACGGCGCAACAAGTTAGCCAACGTCTACTTAAATGAAATCGAGTGAAATAAGCGTCAGCCAGGACTCATTGAATTCGTACAATTAATAACAAGCTTCATATGCCCCCTATGAGCAGCTGACGTCTTGTCATTCCAAGGACGCATACATAGTATGCATGGCATGTACTACCATCACTAAGGAAACCTGCAAATCGGGCAATGCGGGCTCTTGGACGGCACCCAACAACATGTTTGGCACGGAAAGCCTTTCGAGCGGGAAGTCATATTCTCGAAGTGATTGTTTCTTCGTCCAGAGTTGAAATTTTTTGAAAATTTTCTGACCTAGGATGGCAAAAACCAGGGCCAAAAATATTAGGTCGAATAAGGGACCGTCCAGTTAAAAGGCTGAAAATGAAGCTGTTTTTATTTAGTTTGCTCTTTTCAGCTATTCCCAGAGCGCTTCGTACACACTCCACGATGTACCAATTTGTTGCTCTTGTTGGTGGGCATACAGGCAGACGCCCCGCGCCTCCCCGCGCCGCCCCGCGCCGCCATGCAGCAACCCGCGAGCCACGTCCGCAGATAAATCACAGGCAACCCACTCCACACGCATCGCTTAGTGTCCCAGACGTTCGTTCAATTGTTCACGTAAGAGGGCTATAAATACCAATAAATAAGGAATAAATGATAATACTTTCAAGTCTGGATAAAAGTGACGACAACACAACTTGGTTGACTAGAGACATCAATATCCACCAACTCGTGACAAAATTTTCTAAATTATGCACCCTGGCTACTTTAACATAAATGTGAACTGATAATGAGGCTCTTACGATAACAGCAGTAGCACTAGAAAAGCGAACACGTGCCTAAACACCAGTAACCGTTCTCAATCGATATGAATCTCGATCACGTCTCTCGACACATCCCAGGCGAGCTGTGAACGCTCGATTCCATGTCCTTGTTATCGTGGCGAGCCGGATGAAACGGTGAAGGTACATCGTAATAACGTCGACTCGCTGGAGCTACTTCTGTTCGATATAGAACGAGCCATGGAGACAGTCTCCCCAGCCGCACTCCAGTCGTTGACATCGCGATACGGCGACCTCGGTGCCACGGCCTGGAAGGATTCTCCAGGGCATTCTAATAGAGTCCTGAAGGACCAGGGACGGGGAGCCTCAGAGAAAATCTACTCACACTGCCTAGAATAACGTCTCGAGAGTTACGAAAAGAGCTGGTACCATACTGATAAAAAGTTTCTATTTGAGTCTGAAGGGGCACTGAAATGTTTCTGGAAGATTCCTAAAAGTTTCCTGAAATCGTTATGAATATTTTAGATTATCACGAGTCCTACCCCGAAAGTCTATGAAAAAGGTAATGACGGCAGAAGGCGCATTGAAAGGCTCATGAAAATGTCCCATAAGGATCTTGAAATCCTTTACACTCTAAACAAGGTGCTGAAAATGCACAAAAATTCATTACAGGATACCATAACTTCATTGAAAAGCACCCTGTCTAGGCCTTCGACACATGTTCTGATCATTAGCCTTGAAAAGGTAGGCGCCACCGTCCCAGTCTTGCACTGCAATGTCATGGGCTCGACAGGCCAGGCGCTGTTAATTGGGATGGAACGGACCAAGTCTTTCACCCAGATGGCACTAAATCCTGACGTTGAGCATTAAGTAGGAAGTGGCTAGCGCAGCGGCACTTATCTCCACTCCGCCCAGCCCCGCCTTGTGGCCTGGGTGGCTGCATCCCGATGGACCAGAATTGAGAACGGGCGGGGAGGGGTGGGTTGGGGGGCCAGGGGTTGGGGGGCCGGGGGGGGGGGGGGGGGGGGGGGGGGTGGGGGGGGGGGGGGGGGGGGGGGGGGGGGGGGGGGGGGGTAGTGCGGCAGCCGTCCTGGCCCGTTATCATCACATTTGACAACAGTTGTACGGTTGTACGTCGTCTCTTTGACTAAATGATGTATCCTGAGCTCCTTCACAATAGACGTTTGCGACGCTCTTTCTCCCCGGCCATTTATTCACGGATAAAACGTCCTCAATCAGCTGCTAAATTAAATTTTCACTTTTCACAGAGAAATAAAAAGAATAAATCATACTGATCGAAACTACTGCGTGATGGGATGCGATGCGACATTCATCGAAGTCTATAAAACGGAACTAATTTACGAGACAAGCACCAACTAGCAGTCACGGCCAAATCAAAGTGACACTGGCGCTTCGATCAACTAGGCGGAGCGCGCCGAGTCGAGTCGAGTCGGCTTGGAACTGCTCTGCGTCCAATATGGTAGGCGGAGGTCAAGGACTCCAGCAGGACCTCACACCATGCAGCATGAATGAGCTAGCCAATCACAGACTCAGCGAGCATACGAGTCGACCCACAAAGACCATTGCTACGAGCTCACTCCCTCGCGCCATGATCGAATATCGACAGTGACGGCCCAGATGATTGCGCAATGACGCTTGTGATCGGAGATTTTGACATACCTCCCTCCTGGACTAACGAAAGATATTGTTCGAAACCAAGGTGTACGTCATGCACCTTGACTGCTGCGGCTGGCACAGAAGAAATGAGGCATGAATTCAAATACGTATAATATTTTGAAATATTAGTTTCAGTTTCCTCCGTAATTATTGATTTTTATACTACAAGCTTTAACCTTTCAAAGTCTATCCACAAATCGAACACGGTTCAGAAAACGGACTTTACTCCAAGCTTTACTCATTTAAATCAGTCTTGTTGCATTTTAATGGGTTTCTACTTCACTTGAAGAAAAAAAAAACAAAAGTGTGCAAGTAACGCCTTTGAAATTGTAGTATCAGAGAAGCATTAACACTGGTCCTCTGGTCTTACGAGATCGACCCTTTCCAAAGTATACTTTGTACGCTCTCCCGAAGCATGGTCTACTTGGTAAGGGTAGCTAGTACACTACTTCACTGTTTCCAGAGCTGGAGGTGCATGCTGAGGGCTGGCAGACCTTGGGACTATGGGTGTGTGACTATGGTCAGTTATTCAATCACGTCACGTGCGGACGCTTGGCACGCATTGGCTCATACATGCAAAGACGACAAAAACAGGCACAGCAAACACGCGACCGATATCCAGAAACAGTGACCTCCACGACCACGGCACAATGTGGAGATCAGTTGGATAGATAGCTGCGCGCGCAGAAGTCATGATTATATTACGCTGGAGAGGATGGGAGGGAGGCGGAGGCGGGCGAGGGGCTGGCGGTCACTGATCACGTCGACTGACCACGTCCTTGCTCATTGATTAGGACCGGGAACTATACTAGAAAGATCTCCAACAATAGAAATAGAAACACGCAGAGTGCCTCGATGGGTTCAAGTTTGGTACGCTTCTGCACTGTCTGCGCTCCGCGGCCCCTCTAGACGGCGGCGCGAAGCCAACCAATGACAACTAGCGCTAGCTGCGCGACTGGCATTCTTGTCATTGGGAGAAAGAGGTCATTACATCATGCAAATTACGCATTACGGAGCCAGTTCGAGCCCCAAACAAAAGACGATGAACCGCGGGGGCGGGAGGTGGAAAGGGGGGGGGGGGGGGGCTCAGGTGCCTGGATGCAGCCTGGGAACCAGGACGACGCCGACCGACCGGCGCAAGGTCTCATCCAGCAACACCCGCACCAACAGAGGCTTGAAATCGAGAGCCATGCATGATTTCAAACGCCACACGCTTACTAACAAATCGTTCATACACCACAAACAAATCCCAACCGTCATAACGTACTGACAAAATCGTTTGTATTACGAAGAAATTTGTTAGTCATACTAACGATTTCGTACATAATACGAACGAATTTTGTGAGTACGTTATGACCGTTGGGATTTGTTTGTAGTGAATGAACAAACCGCCAAATTCGTTAGTAAGGAAGTAAGGGTGTATATTCAGCATGACATGAGTCTCTTGTGTTACTCATCAAACACAAAATTTAGAATGAAAGACAGCCTGGACAGAAACTATGAAGCAGAGACTGAGGTATTGCTCACTCTCCAAGCAAATTTCTGCACAGAATCTGACTTGGTCCTCATACATTCTAACTTCTGCTTTCACTGAGTAGCAATATATCGAACGCTACCGCCTATATTAAAAGAAACGATTATTATTTCTGAAGTGATTCCTTATTGCAATTCGGACATAATCCGAATCTTCCTCCTGAAGATTTCCGTGATAACTTGGAATTTCCAATCTTCCGCTCTCATGGCAGTCATTTACGTATCGCACCACGAGTACCCTGCGAGTTCGTGGCTGTCTTCAGTTCGACTTCGACCCTAGGAGAAGTGGCCAGGCCAGCGGGCAGAGAGCTGGAGCCACACACGACAGGGCAGGCTCGGAGTGGGTTAAGAGACAAGTTAAAAATCAAAATCACAAATCAAATTCCGATATCAGCACTAGAATTTGAACCAGTGACTGTGTTAACTTCCACGCATCCACGCCTGTATCGTGGTGGCACCAGCAGAGTGTGCTCGTCATTGCATAGTTGCAAAACGAAAACGTCTAAAACCCACACAAATTTTCTATCGACTGCATTATTGCGGAGAGATAGAGAATTGAACTGCGTTTTAGGAATGCAATGTTGGGGTAACGGAACCCACACGTCTGGTGCGGCGCTGCCCGCCCGGCCTGAAACACTGCTTTGCATGTCGACAGTCCCAACACGTGCGTACAAATGGTTACCCCGCCACGCCACGCCACTCCAGAGAATCAATGGCTAGTGCTCCGTGCGCCCCTGTAAATAGAACCAGGTAAATGGAGAAGATATCGTTTAAAATCCACTACGTAGCGGTACAAGAATCAAAGCTGAAAGTACACTTCAATTCGAGAGTTGCCCCTAAAGTGAGGTTTCTTGCGAAATGAATGATACCCGGCCTTATGCGGGCGAATGGAAAGAGGACCACTTTCAGATTTAAGTTTTGAGGCCTAGAGTGTAGCTCTCGTGCCTTTAAAAACGTTTATTGGCCTTTTTTTTTTAACTTTTTGTAAAAATAAATTTCTGCACTGTAAAATCAGTTTTCGGATTAGAGGATAGCTCGACTCCCTCGGCATAGAACAATCAACAAGACCACTCATCACAATGAATAGCTCAGTTGTTTAGAGCAGTATACTGTGAACGCCAGAAGGCTTGGCTCCCGTCTTCATACTCCGCACGCACACCATTCAAAGTCTCTGTTTCAAGGGACAGTAGTGCGCGGCTGACGAAATGTTGGATGAAACTGGCCGCAGCTCTAATTACCAGCTAAATTAATTTCGCCTGCGTGACAGGTCGCGGCACGGGAAACTACGCCCGGGCCCCGCGATGGCGTCTCAAATCTAGCCAGCTCACCCAGAAAAATAAAAAAAAATCAACTACCGCTGGAGACGTGTGGGTAGTTCTTCAGAGAGAGTACCACGCCACACCCCCTCAACCTGGCGAGCGAGTATTAACCTCGACAGTACCTCGAGAGTACCTCGCCGTGAACAGCACGCAGCATGTAGCACAGGGCAGCGTCCGACCCCTGCTAGCCTAGGTTCACACTCAGAGTACACTGCCAAGTGATGCCAGAAAACAGCATTGATGGTTGTGCCGTTGACTTGACTGCACTTTTGATCACTGATCTCAATAATTCGCTTTTGTTACGCGATTGCAAAATAAAATCGGGTCTGCTGCAACTTTTCGTTCAAAAGACATGATAACTTTAAAAACGTTTGTAGAAGAATTTTTTTTTTATGATTCCATTAGTTGAGGAAATATATGGATTAATATTCAACTAATACGTCACCGTGCGTATCTTAATCTGAGTAATCATGCACACCAGAACAACCAAAACCCAGAATCTAGGGCAACACAACCCAGAAACCAAGGGACAAAAATTAAAATTATTTTGGAGATGATTTTGAGACCTATTTCGAAATGATCATGAGATTAAGAAGTGAGTTTTGGAATGACTCAAAATGACCTTTATTTTCTTTCAGTTTTTACTTTTCGCCCTTGTTAAGTTTGCCCGAGTTTTTTCTGTATCTGGGGGCTGGGGCCTCGGCCAAGGGCCTCGGCCAGGGCTCTATGACCCAGTAGGATGATGCCTCATGCCGAGCCGAGGCCTGCTCCGGGACCCGTTCACTTGCATATCGACATGGCACCACTCCCACACTGCACCGCCTGCCGTCCCACCGCCAAGTCACCAACACAGTGCCCTGCCCCGACCTGCCCTGCCCTGCCCTGCCCCACTTCGAGCGCTGCGCGGCGCGGCGCGGCGGGAGGGAGACAGCAGAATAGATCCATCATCTCGTCAGGCTGAGCCAGCAGCGCAGTGCAGCGCAACCTGCTCACTAGAGTTCCGCCACTTTCCACTGGAAATTAGTTACCAGGACGGCACACGGACTCATTTGGCGCAAAAACACAAAGCTGCAAGGGAAGAAGGTAGTCCGATATTTACGAAGACTTGCGTCGTGAGATCACGTTATTCCAAACCCTGGCGTAGCATAAACTCAACTCCTAATGTTAAATCCCGGTTAAATCCAATACCGTTTTGGCGGCCATCTTTAATGCAAGTTCGGCGGGAGCAGATCTGTTTACCAGGTACTAAGGATCAGGAACCGGCAGAAATTCGCCCGACGAGCTACGAGGGCTGAGCAAGTCTGACCAAGTCTGACCACTAACGCGGCTCGGAGCCGAAGCGCCATCTCGTGGCCGGATCTGTAAGCTGGACGCCCTGATTAGATCCATCTCCAATCGCATTGTGCGGTTTCTAGCGGCGCGCCGCGCCCTGCCCTCCAATGTCCTTGCCCTAAAAACCGAGGCGAGGAGATTACTTAGGGAGGGCGGCTCGGAGTACCGCAGGGCGGTGCATAGGGCAGGGCAGCGTAGCGATAGGGCCGGCAGGTACATTGGATCGCGCGTCCACCCACGCGAACACCACGCCTCTCAGACCGCTATCCGGTCAGAGGCGGATGCACGCAAAGAGAACCAAAACCCAGATTCTGATGCAACCGACTCGGAGGAACCAATAAAAATGCATTTTTCGAGGTCATTTTCAGACCTTTTTAAGAAATATTATTTGATTTTGGTTTCAGAGTTGAGCGGCAGCAGAATCTCGGTCGTGGTTTTTCTTTGCACCGGCAAGCACTAGGGAGAGATGAGCCGTAAGGTCGCTTCCCATTCCTTCCCTGAACTTGGAACTTGGGGAGTGCACATCGACATTCTGGGCAGATTCCTCACGAAATACAGCAGAAGAGAAAATGAAAGCACGCGGTAGTGTTTGAACTCCCTCGAGCTTGCCCCTGAAATCACCTCAACACAGGAGATTCTCCGGCGAAATTAGAGAGTGAGGTGCCCCGTCGCAAAATATGAGCAGAGCCGCGAAACTCAAGTGAGAATGAGACGAATGAATGAACAAACTAGGTCGGACTAGCATGGCCCTCCTCATTTGCAACATGATTCTCATTACTGCGCCGCGGACGATACGATACACTGTAAGAGTTCTCTCGTGAAATGAATGCAACATGAACACTGCTTACAGTGTATACTGCTCTGGACGGCGGGCTGAGGTCCCATCAGCTGGCCTAGGCTGCGGGGCGCGGTGGGGCGGCAGCAAGTGCAATGCAGGTGATGGTACTTTCCCTGCTGCCTGCGATCCCCCCTCCCCCCGTTTCTCTCCCCTCCTGGACCCGCCGCTGGCGGGTGTTCGTTCACAGCGTGCAGCTAGCTCGCCTCTGCAGGCTCTGCAGCCGCAGAAAGCATGACAGTCTTGCATGTCGGTACTGTAGGCGAGAGGAAGCTCCGGGAGCCGCACTGTGGGTGGCTCGGCTAGGCTGGGCTAGCACTGCGACATCCACACCCACTCCACCGTTACGTCACAATTAACGCGACGAGGCTGCCGCACTTTCGGGTAGCTCTTCACTCCTCCTCACTGATGTCTCATAATTTCGCAAAAGAGTTGAGAGGAGTTCCCACGCTCAAACTTTGTCCATGAATGTTGGCTGGCTGAAGCCCTCAAGCCTGCGAAAGACTTCTGCAAATCGACCTATGCGGCGTCACCAAAACTAGTTGAATACTTCCAAAAGTTGAGACCGATTCTCCGTCCTGGATTGGAAAATATGTACTATCGAAAATAGGGGAGGGCGAATGAAGCGATTCAGATGAGTGACGTCATTGAGAGACGCCCCCCAGCCCAGGGGCCCCGCCACGCCGAGTAGGGGCAGGGCCCTCATCTTGTGCTAACGGTGTCCTGCACTGCGTGGCTCGGCGTGGCGGGGCGTGGCGGGGCGTGGCGGGGCGTGGCGGTG
>CABIKL010003259.1:0-11188 GCA_902196195.1 Aptinothrips rufus | reverse complement strand
CCCCCCCCCCCCCCCCACCCCCCCCCCCACCCCCATCGCCCCCACTAACTGCCGTCTGCGTCGCCGTTCCAACACTTAGAAAGAAAGTAAAATCCAAACCTTCAAATATTAAGGGATTTTGCATACAAAAGGAGGCACTGAGTTTCGCAATACCATTCACGGAACGCTGCCTCCATACCACGCCCTCTTGAAAATATTAAAGTGAGCAAATTTAGTATTTTATTTGCTGTGTATGTCGGATGGTCAGAGCCGCGGACGGGTGTGTGAGAGTGAAGAGCGCCTTCTTGTGACCGCAATGGGGCAACAACCGTAAAGTGTAGCAGAGCAGCTCTGTCTCACTCGGTCCCCATAGAGGCCGCATCGCTCTGTCTTTGTCTACTCGACCCGCCCGTTGCTCATCTCTGGTTCACGTGTGACCTCAAATGAAGATGACGTCGCGTCGGAAACGAAGGGAATTATTGTTGTTTTACGTCTTCCTTTAGTGCTGGACATGTAGAGGCGAAAAATAAAAACATCTTGAGCGGGGCGAGGCAAGGAAGGGAAGGGAAGGGAAGGGAAGGGAAGGGAAGGGAAGGGAAGGCGGAATAAGACGGAGTGGAGTGCAGCGGCCGGAGGCATCAACTTTCGAAACAAAATGAGAAATGGGTCCTGGACTTCCGTGCTGCCGTCTGAAGGGCCTTCGTGACGGTCCGGTCGTGATGTCTAAGTAATCAAACTTAGGTTATGAAGACTTATGTAAAGCGACTTGTAGTGCAGGCTGCGGAAAGGGGGGGAGGGGGGGGGGGCAGCGAGCGCGCCGCGTAGAACCGATCGTTCACGCTCGAGTTACTGTAAGAAGTATTCGAAAAATTCTTGGATATTGTACAAAAATTGATGTATGACGACTTCAAATAATTTGACACAGTTCTTAAATATTTCGATTCAAATATAGAAATTACCTTCTTTTTATTATTTTGGATCAGTCTAGATAGGCACACATTCGCTGTGGATCGGGTTACCTCCTTTTGTTTCTGTACTCCGAGCAGTCGTGCGTGCCTTCCGGACAGCCCGCCCGGCCCTCGGCCCGCCTCGGCCGGCCCGGCCGCACCCGGAAGGCGTAGGGCGGTGTGGGTAGGACCTGCACGGCGCCTGAAGGATGAACAGGAGGAGGGGATGGGGGGAATGGAATGCCTTCCAGGATAGAGCACTGCAACGGGCGGGTCGAGTTGAGGGAGGCGGAGCCATACGGCCCGTCCGTCTAGGTCGTCCTCGCCCCGCTCGTTGCAGTACCGGGGAAAGTGTGCGCGGCGCGTCCCCTCCTCTTTCTGCTCCGATTCAATCGCCTGCATGCTGTCGTTGAATGAATGAACATGAGCTGCCGTTGACCGGCCCCTGTCCTGGCCTAGCGCCGTGCAGTGGGCGTGCAGGGGCGTGGCGTGGCGGGGCGTGGCGGGGTGGCATAACACCTGGAAGTGCAGTGCGTGGGCGGACGTGGCGTGGAGTGGCCTGGCGCCTAGCATGGCGATGCGCTGCTACGATGAATACCGTCGTCTGACAATATGGAAGAAATTTTCAAAGTTTGTAACATAAAAGATTTTGTTAAAATGGGTGGAGAACTGGTTACAGCTATGGTTTTCATTTTCAGTCTCTGCTGATCCTGATCAATTTGTTATTGTTTTCAAAGAAATTAGTTTGATACGTTTGGTAATCAGTTGAGTGATTCAGATACAGTGCGCACTTTGAATACGTTTCAGCTTTCAAACTCTGTCTGTCCATCAATCCCTTTTGGGACCGTCCATATATTACGTATGTAAGATTCGAAAGAACTATCGCCCCCACTCTAATTTGGCGTGTTTTTTTTTCCAGTGTTCTAGCACTAAGAACTACCATGCGTTGCGGCTGCCCACAGCACAGTCATTGCGCTGCAGTCCGCGCGGCGTGGCGCGGCGTAGCGTGGCGTGGATTGGTTTGCCTATGGCCTACAAACGCATTGCATAAAACGTGTGGTCAGGAGATTAGACTTGTGGGCAGGGCAGGGCAGGGCTGGGCAGGGCAGGGCAGGGCAGGGCAGGGCAGGGCAGGGCAGGGCAGGGCAGGGCAGGGCAGCGCAGGGCAGCGCAGGGCAGGGCAGGGCAGGGCAGGGCAGGGCAGGGGATTAGAAGCCTACTTTCCTCTCTACTGCAACTTTTGATTTTCAAATCGTGACACATTTCACCAGCTCGGCCATGTTGTTGCCTCGGAGGGTGGGAATGGCGAGTAGTGAGGTAAGCATGCCGTGGCGGCGTGGCGGCGTGGCGCGGCCTACAGGACTGGTCTGGCGGCGCGGCCGGTCTGCCGATGACTCACCCACTTGCTACACTATGTCGGGTCGGGGACGTTCGTATGAAGGAGAAATTTACGCCGGTGTGTGAGCCTGTCAGACTAGTCTCCGCCCCTCCCGTTTGTTATCGTTTTTGGCAGTGGCGGCTCGGGGCGGGGCGGGGCGGGGCGCGGCGGGGCGGGGCGGGGCGGGGCGCGGCGGGGCGGCAGGTCATTCCCGCGGTGTGCCGGCCGGCTGCTGCTCCTCGCCGCGGGTCGAGCCTAGAGAGCCTGGAAGGAGAGAGGCGACAACTGTCATGGCGGCAGTGGCCCTGGCTGCCGCTGGGATCCAGCTGGGGAAAGCGCATGCGCAAGGCGCGGCTACCTGGGCGCGCGGTGAGGGTGCTGGGTAGCGCGGACACAGCTGGATCCCAGGCCGGTAGCCGCCATGACAGTTGTCGCCTCTCTCCTTCCAGGCTCTCTAGTCGAGCCGCGGGCCATGGCCATCCAAGCGGAGCGATCTGCAGTCAGCGCTGCTGGGGCTCAACCGGCAACAGAGTCCTCTTCTCTTTCTGCGATCAGAAAAAAAACATTTCGGAAGTTTATGAAGATGGCAAGTTAAAAAAAAAATTGAACACTCTGGCCCCTGGCTTTGAGGCGTTCCTAGCACACTAAAAAGAATCTGAGTGAGTTGGGTGAAGTTTATATAGATAATTAGTTTGACAGCTAAGCCAAGAACGTATTTAGTGTTCATATACTGTAACACTAACATATTTTTAGTTTTTTAAATATGACATATTTTGCTTAATTGAATTTATTCTATTGATATAAATGGTCATGAAATGAAATTTTCGCTACGTTAAATGGCTCTCTTGGCTGTAGGCAGGTGTGAAACGCTGGAGCAGTAATAACCCGCGGGCAGCCAGCACGTCTGAAGGCTGCGTCTGGAAAGGGCATTGTAGTGTGGTGGCGCTGCTCCGCGCTGCTCCGCGCTGCTCGGACAGCTGACACTTGGAGGACAGGACACTCAGCTCTAAAAGTGACTGCCCCCGTTGATTGCGGATTTGACCACTTCCTCCACGCCACGCCACACCGCGTCTGTTGTCTGTGTTTGCCAGTCTTATTTCGGCAAGGTGGCGGCCAGGCCGCGGCGGACTGATAGGAGCCTCTCTCAGGGCAGCGTGGCAACGTGGTATCGTCTCGAAGACGCTGTACTGTAATGTACTTTGCTCGTTATTTTAAACTCGTTTACCGTCGAGTCGATGTTGTGAGCTCACAAGTGTGAGCCGGGCTGCGAAGCCTATTGGGGTTCTTAAAATACCGGTATTATGTTTAGTTTGGAGTGAAAAGCTCATTAAAATATCAATAAAATAGGCCTACTACAATGAAAACAAGTTTTAAACGAAAATGACAATGTCCCTTTTTTTTATTGCAATTTTAAAGTAAATTCTCAGTTCTTTGCTCGAGAATACTTGTTTTTCTCAACCGCTTCGAGGCCTGCGTGCTATAAAAGGAAGGGAGGAGGGCGGCCGACGTCTTAACATTGTTCAACTCGGCGTGGCGTGGCGTGGCCTGGCGTGGCTAACTGAAGGCCTGCAGCTGTTGTAAGTAAACTGTAAACATTCCTCGCGAGCCGAGCTCTGCCCTCGGCTCTGCCCTCACCGCCGCGCCGCGCTACACCAGTCGAGACTCTTGAGAGACCGGGCATGGTCGTGAGAATACTGGGCACTGGGCACTTTTCCAATCCTTGCACTTGTGAACAATTTGTTATATTGTTTGTCTGTTATATTACAAAGAGATAAATTTGTGCAACAATACTGTTGCCAGCCCTCGAAGAGTAGGCCGGATCGGAAGACACAGTAAAGGAAGTAAACTGTATATTAATTTTTGAAAGGATGTCAGCAACGCATTGAGCTTGCTAGCTGCATGTGTTTTAGTTCGTACTATTAAACTAACGCAAGTTCTAAGTTCATCATTTATGGTGCATACCATGTTCCTCAGATAAGAGTTCCAGGTTAGGGTCGTACTGTACTATCCGGTGATAGGCACTACCTGCTTTCCAATTTTCCAGGGAGATTGCTCCGTTGCGTCACACCAGGAAGATGTCTGAGCCGAGTGATTTGTTCACCGCCTTCCCCTCAGTATTCACGTGAGCAATCTAGGGTATTGGTCACGGGCAGGCTGGGCCGGGCTGGGCCTGGCTCTAGTGATGCACTAAGGCCAAGTTAGTTCCTCGAACAGGGAAGTTCCGAACGGCTATAACTTGGATGAACTTGGAAAGCAGAGCAGCTGGCGGGGACACAGGAAAACCAAAACCCCGATTCTAGTGCACCCCAACCCAGAAACCAAGGGTACAAGAATATTGTTTTAGGCAGTCCCAAGTTATTTGATGCCAAGACCCATTCGAAATGATCAGGAAGCTACCAAACGCGTTTTGGAATACGTCCCAAAACGACGTTTAGAAATATTTTTTTAAGCTAATTTTTATTTAGTTTGGCAGGGGATAATATTTGTTCTGGTTACTCTATCTCAGTCGCTCCCCTTACTGGCCGCATCGCTCTGTCTCACTCTGCCTTGCAGCACGCGCCTCGCAGGGCCAGGCCCGCCAGGCCACTCATTGTGTACTCACTGCAGAGAATTGGAGCGACACTCTGCCTTTGATGGTAATAAGCCGGGCGAAGGCCGAACCAATTTTCGAAATAAGGGGCGCGCGTAAAAAACAAATGAAGGTGTCTTGGCGCACTATGAGAAATGAAGGGCACCTCACCTAGTATGGGCTGGGCCCTTTGCCCTTGCCCTTCGCGGACTGCCTGAGCGGCCCGGCTAGTTCCCAGTCCGCTTCCTTCGCGGCAGGTACGTGAGGAGGCAGTCGTCGCGAGGCGAAGTAAGTTGAGCAGCATTCGTCGGTATTTCGTCACTCGATGTCATTATCTCGTCACTTCGGCATCATATTGGTATCAGATGACAACACACCGATGCCTCCTTGTTCTTTGGGCGCGTAATCTTGATCGTTGGTTCCGAATTTGTTTCGCCTTATTATTTTAGTGCTTTTACCGTTCACGCTGACCCGAAGAAAAGGCGTTTAACGACGACTCTTGTACGCAGGATATTGTGTCGCAAGAGAGAAGTTAGTCGTTGCCTTCGTTAGCCTGGCGCTACTTTTCTTTCACTTCCTCAGACGCTGGCTGGCTGGCTGCCGTTCATGTTTAACGTTCAGTCATTTACGTCCCGTTTATGTGGCAAGTGAGCGATAAGTACGGTGTCCTGAATATGGCAGTGGAAAGCCGTGTTCATCACAGTTATGGCGGCCGAGGATTCTGTTTTACATTTTCTACCTCTTCCGTCCCTCCTGAGCGGGGCGGGGGATTTGAACCAGGGTGCCGTGTCGGTGCCGTGCTCCTTCCGATGGCTTAGGGGAAGATACTAGAGCTTCGTTAGTGGTCATCCATAAATTACGTAAGACAAAATAGGCATCTTTTTGACCCCCTTCCACCACCTTGTAAGACGAATAACCTAACCTCACCATGCTTTTGGTATAGACCGCAAGATATGTGTTAGACACCTTTCCTCCCCCAAGAGCCTTACGTAATGTATGGACAGCCCCTTAGCTCCGGGAAGAATGAGTGGATGGCCACTGCCAACACTAGTCTGGACCGCAACACCTGGGACTGCCTCTGCATAGAATGGACAAAGGTTCGACTGTGATCCATTGATTGCGCAGCCACCCCAAGCTCTGCTGTCGCTAGTCGCTAGCACGCGGCTGTCTCATTATCTGAGCGCCTTGCCCATACAGTATTAGGTGAAGTTATAGGCGTCGGGTGTTTCGCAAAGTGGGCAGGTACCCGCCAGGTATGCGCCAGGCGCCCGCCAGGTCTTTGCGGTCTAGTTCCAGTTCTCGCCACCAGTGGGTGATAGGCGGCGCTGCCGGCGGCGCAGCGTTTTGAACGCTGACAGGTGCGGTGCAGCGGTGCAGCGGCCCGTGGCTAATGACAGCGTAGGAAATGGGGTTATGGGCTCTGCAGTCTTGTTGTTGTTGTTGTTGTTGCTTGTGGGGAATTTTGGATGATTTGAGCCCTTGGCCGCGGATTAGCTCCAGCCATGCCGCCATCTCTTTGGCCCTGGCGTGGCGTCCGGTGGTGAGGCACCTCGTCGACATCTGCTTATGATTGCTGTCAACAGCCCTCCCCCGCCCCGCCCCGCCGTGCCGGGATGTCCTAATACGTCAGCTCATGTCAAGTCCAATTTCTCACTAGGGCCCCTCGCCTGGGGGCCGTGGGCGGGGATCGTCCTTAAATCCTCGCCTCCATCTCAGATCAGGCCGGGTCATCATGTCAGTAGCGGGTAGACCTGAGAGACGGCGCCATTTCAGTGGGGTGGATCTGAGTGACGTCACGTGGCAGTAGGTAGATCCAAGTGACGTCACATGCCAGTAGTGTGGATCTGAGTGTCGTCACCATTATTTGCATCAGGTTGCGCAGTGCATCTGAGTCTCCGCCTAGCCGGAAATACCCCATGTCCCTTGAAGACTTAGACGCGCGGCGTATGTCCAACACGCTCTGTTCCCGGCCAGGACTCCCTCGGCCCCGCATGACCGTAAGGTGCGTAAGGTCAATGGCAGGTCAATTAACATATGCGGAGATAGTAGAAAAATTATTTTTGAAAGCAGTCAAATATTAAAACACTCACTGATTCAAAACTGGCCCTAAATTTCGAATAATTCGGCTCCTGCTCATCCGTCGGGTGTCAGTGTGGAATGCCATTCGGATATATAAAAAGTGGGAAAGTTAAAGGTCTCAAAATGAACAGACCTAGAAAATAGCTCTGTGGTATTGAAATGTTAGCCGAGGAGGATACGCCCACTTGAAGAAAGAGGACTTAGCGTCACTTGGCTTATTTTTTTTTTATTTTTTTTACCTTGACAAGGCCGCATTCTTTGCCCCGTGTCGCCTAGTGGGGGGACCTGTCTGGGACATGCGTCCACCTTAGCGGCGCGGAGCGGAGACAGAAGAGAGGGCGGCCCACGCGCGCCCCGCCCCGCCACGCCCGCCCCACCCTGCGCCGCCTGGTGGACTCACCGGCCGGTCAAAGTGTCGGAGAACGGTGCTTTCCCATCGCCTCACGCCTCTATTATTATTATAATCCGAAACCCCCACATTTATTTAAAATGACAAACAATCCTCATTACTGAAATCTCAAGGAAATGCTTTAAAAAGATATTTTTTTTTTATTTTTAAGGACGCACAATTCTCAAAATTTCCAAATAGGTAGCTTGCTTCCTATGTTGTTAATTCAGGAGAACGAAGCAATATATGGAAAAACCCAAAAGTTGGATTTGTTTTCAAATTTCTACAAAAGTGTCTTTATTTTGACTATTGAAAGTTGCCTTCATTCAGTTTGTTCCGAGTCAGTGATGATGCTGATGTTTTGATCCGACCTACCTCACTAGTTCTTCGGGATGGTGTTGCAGTGCAGTGCATTGCAGTGCCTCTGTCTGCTTTGCATGCGATCAGACTCATTGTCTTTGTTATTTGGCGCTGTGGAGGCGTTCCTTTGGCTTGGCTTGTTGTAGCGCGCGGCGCGGTGGGGTGGGGCGGGGCGGGGCGGGGCGGGTCATTGTGCGTCCTCCCATTGATTCAGATGCCATCCGCACATTGAATTGTGATGCAAGACCTCACCTCTCTGTTGGCTGAGGCTTAAAGGAAGCCGAGTCATGCGAGTCCCATCAGGTCGCCACGGCACTGTACACACTATATGTCAAGTAACTCTTTTGTTCTGACTTAGTAACAATTTTTAACATAACTGGAATTAGTAACAATTTTGTTCTAGTCAATCTCTACTAATGTTTAAAATTGTTTCTAAGTCCGAACAAAAAAGTTACTAGACATTTAGAGTGATATGCACTTGAGGTGTATAGCAGGTGCTTCACACTTCAGGTGTGTACTTGGTCCATGGAGCAGCATAGGCTCCAGCCCTTCAAGTGTATAGCAACTACACATCTGAAGTGTACAGCACCTAGTATACACCTCAAATGTACAGTTACTGTACTGTGCATTTGTTCTTTCAGCGCAGTGCTGCACAAGGAGTGCCTCATGCCGCAGGGAAGGCCGCACTCCCCTCCCCTCCCCTCTCTCGTCACTAGAGCAGCAGTGTAGCTTGTCTGCTCCGGGCTGTCCGTAGCGATCGAGACACAATCTGTGCGTTACAGATGAAGCGTGAAGAGGCGTGACAGGTGACGGGCGTGGGCCCCAATGAACAACAACAATATGAAGTAGCACTACTTTCGCCCATGGCCTCGAGGCCGCTATCCCAGCGAAGTAAACAAAACATTTAGCGGCACTGACTTCTGGACCGCTGCCCGTTCAATGGTTGGCGGACGCATGCATTGTCTTGTCTCGTTCGCCGTGTTTCGGTGCCGCAGCCGTAAACTCGGTGAACGCAATGGATCTCCCTCCGCGGTAAAGCAACCACTTTACTCGACTCGACCCGCCCGTCGCTGCTCTCTGCCACGCCCCGCCGCACCCCGCCCCGCCACACCCCGCCCCGCCCCGCCGCGCCCCAAGGAGGCACGATGCTGCTGGAGATGTACAGAATGGTCCTCGTAAAACAAGTCGACCTGAGCCCAGCCTCCCCTCCCCTCCCCCACCCCCACCCCCACCCCCACCCCCACCCCCACCCCCACCCCCACAGCGAGCCACCCTCCGCGAGGGGACGAGGCTCGCTACAAATCACGGAGCGGCAGCGACGCGGGGGAGGGAGCTGTTTCACCCCCCCTGCGCGTGTTAGCGAGGCGCGCCCTCAAATTAATTTCGTGTTGCCTGTTGTGATGCGATTGCCTGCCCTGTCCCCTGTCTGCACGTGGCTGGGAGGCCGGGGCCGGGCCGGGCCGGGCCAGTGCGGGGGAGGAGGGGATCATAGCGAGATGAGCGTGTCGCTATGGTGAGCCTGGACCAGCCCGAGCAAACCCGAAGGGTCGCGTGTAATTGACACGTCGCTTCTGAGGCAGGGAGGGGAGGGGAGCTAGGATCAGAGGCTGCTAGGGGCTGCTCCTTTGCGTGTGAAACCGTCGTATGGTTTTCATGGCCGTGAACCTGTGTGTGCACGCACGAAACTTTTACCGAGCGAACATATACCGGAAAGATTAGAAAACGAAAGGTCGCTTATTCCTTATGTTTTTGAAAAAAAAAAATCACATTTTTTTTTTACCTTTGGTTTCTGGGTTTGGGCTACCCCAGAATCAGAGTTTCCGTTCTTCCACACGCTGAAGGGAATGTACATTGAGCTCCTCATCGGATGCTGAGGGGCTGTCCATAAATTACGTAAGGCTCTTAGGGGAGGGAGGGGGTCTACACATATCTTACGGTCCCATGCTCCCACCAATAACATGATGAGGTTAGGTTATTCGTCGTACGAAGGCGTGTGAGGGATCAAAAAGCGGCCAATTTTGTCTTCCGTAATTTATGGACGACCCCTGACGGAACGTGTTGCTCGTGTTGCAGACGACATCAGCGGCGTGTCCCAGAGCCTGGTGAACCTCGCGCGGCGCGGCGGCTCCAAGGACAACATCTCGGTGCTGGTGGTGGTGCTGCGGCCCGTGGACCAGATCGCGCAGCCCTCGCAGGTGCCGCAGCTGGTGGCCGCCTACACCATCCCCATGGACATCCTGGACGCCGTGGACAACGCCAACAACCCGTTCCTCCCCTCCAACGGGTGAGCTGAGCGCACCATCCTGCTCTGCTGCTGGGGAGAAGTCTTTGATCCGGGCTCATTTCGACCAGGGGGTGTGCTTTTGACCAGGCATTGATCAGAAAATTATTTTGAGTAAAGGGTGGTTTCGTTAGATCAGTCCTTGTGTTGGTAGAAAATCAATGTGAAAATTTCTACAGAAATTTCTAAATATTATTTTGTGTACGTGACCTTTATTTATCTTGGCATCTAGCCTAGCATTGGCTGATGCTTCTATTCATGTGAGGGTCCTTTAGTTCGTAACTTGAACATTGGTCACCCTGTGCGCGTACTGTAGGGTCCGGGTGAGGTCTCGTCTTGTCATCTCGTGAAGTGAGCTCCACAGGGAATCCTTTGTGGCGATATCTGCTAGCCTGGCCAGCTGTGGCAGGTGTACTTTTCGCAAGCTGTGTCGGGTTACCTCACAGGTGGGTCCTGGGCGCCCCGCCCCGCCCCACCCCGCCCCGCCACGCCACGCCACGCGGCGCTGTGAGCTCGGGAGCCCGCAGGAAGCCCTTCACCCCGCGAGCACCCGGCTCATTTGTATACAGGATGTTTCACTTGTTCCGCTACGCCAGAATTACCAGATGCTGCGCGGTTTTATGCAGTGGCGCAACGACCATGTCGTTGTGCGAATTAGCTCCGGAATCAGGGAGCTGGATGTTGCGGTAGGTTCTGGTGTTCGACACCCGTCACAACTTGCCGACGAGGACATTATTGTCTTGCCATCAGTGTTAGAAGATTCGCCACGTGCGGGTTCCAACTTACTACTAAGCAAATTATATGAGTAATGGCATTCCTGCAATAAGAACATTCAGCGCGATCGTCGTCAAATTTTGGACTAAAATTTTGTCAGTGCTCTCAAGGGTGCGTACTTAGCCGCTCGCAATCGTTCCATTTGTAACATTTTTGGCAGTGGGTCCTAAAGAAATGTAAGAACATCGGCGAGGGTAAATTTTGTTTTTTCGTTGTTGTAAAATTTACACTCCATTGTTTTGTTGTTATGACAAAGTTGTCGGTCAGATTACTTCTTTATGGCGTGGGGCGGGCGGCGAGGCGGGCGGTGAACCGCGCAGGAAGGGGGTGTGTTGCACTGAGAGAAAAAAGTTGTAAATTTACAAAAGAAATTTTCCAACAGATTCTTCGTAAATTTACAACACTTGTTCTGAGGGAATATTGACAAAAATTC
>CABIKL010003258.1:0-11188 GCA_902196195.1 Aptinothrips rufus | reverse complement strand
ATCGGTAACCGTTTACCCAATAGAAACGGTTCTTTGAAAAGATCTGAAGTGTACGAATACTTTCCACACTCACTGTACCTCTGATTCATCACCATCGATCTGTTCGTGTCCGTCCTTTGATTGCCACATTGGTCTATTCCGCTTCAGAATGGCAGTGCGATCACCATACTTAGGAGAATTCATATTCACAGCCTCGTTACCTAACAATCTACCTAAAACAATAACGACTAAACATGGAACTTCATTCTCAAATGACTACGATAGCAGACAACTACAGAAGAGAAGATAACGACTTATCGGCCGCCATGTTGGTGCCCAAGGGGGGAGGGGTGGGAGGGGGAGGCAACGTGGGAACAATAATAAGTGATTATCCGCAGAAAAATTCAGTAGCAGCCGGGTAGCAAGCAGCCACCCAGGTAATACTTGGTAGCGGAATCCTGACCACGGACGATTCTCCTGTTTTGACCATTTTGCTGTCCACTCTTCGCTAATCGTACAGTCTTCTGCCTTTGTCTCTGAGTCTCCTTACATCTTAGTCGATATTAGAGTTCGTTCTGGAAGAGACATTTAGTTGTATCATATAACTTAGGTTCTAGAACGAAAATCTCCAGAACTGCGTGGGCGAAGTAATGTGAAATGGTTGGCAGCCACATAAACCCAGCCTGGCTTCATCATTCTTGAATCGAAATCGACGATTAAGGACAAACGAACAACATCGATGACGAAACAACATAAGCCCATGCTAACCCCTGAGAGATAGGCAAACCGCGCTCTAAGGTGATTCGACAACCCCTACTCCACTCTGCTACACGCCCGCCGGAAACGAAAACCAAATAATGAAATGTGCGGTTATTAGTCATGATTAGTTTGTGTTAAATTTGGGTTTCGTGCTAACGTAAAAGAAGATTTGTCTTCTATCAATTCGTGTGAGAGAGAAATTGCTATGGGCAAGAAGACAACCAGCGCAAAGGCAGCAAGGTTCAGGAGTGGGGGTCTTGGGTCTTCTTTGGCGCGCGAAGGCTGCAAGTGCTGCAAGGTTGATGGCACTGTTGCGGTGTCCGGAGCGAACAGCAGGACTTCAGAGTAGAGTAGAAAGAAGTAGTTGGCGATTGATTCTCTCATGGCAGATTGGATGGTAGGTAGGCAGGTAAATGAGCTTTTACTTGGAGGGCAATGATAACGATAGATGTGATATTCGTGAAAGTAAGGGCGTAGTGGAAGTGAATATTGCTGTATATTTACATTAATTAATTAATTTATTTATATATTTATTTATTTATTATTGTTTTGTGCCTCTTTTACTTTGTTTAGGGCCCATCTTACAAGACTATAAATTACCGAATTATCTTATGGTATAAAATGCAGATGCATTTCATGCTAGAATGTGGTCCATCCAGAAGGACATACGTTGAAACTCATTTGTTTTAGATATGTTTTATTACCACGTTACTATTTTAACTCATGTGCTTCAGTAGGTTATCACACAACAGCACTGTTGCATGCTCAATTCCACTTCTCTTTGTTGGGTTTGTTAGAGTTACCTTGAGTCTGTACTGAAGGTTCGATTTTCTTAATTTTGCTCTCAATATGTATAGCAATTCCTTCAAAATCTTGCATTGCATTGCTTCGAAATACAATATTAAGACGATCAGAACTACTTGCTTACCTCGCACGATGTAATTATGAATCATTTTACGTTTGTGCATGATATTGGCTAGCTCTATGTCATAATCACACATTCGAGAGTACAGAGATTATGTGGTGTATGCAGTAATTTGAGCTTGTGCATGCTGTGTTCTTAATTTTTGTGGAAATCCACACCTTTCTTTAACATTTCTTAGCTTTTCATTTATTCTTCATCATGAGTTGAGCTGTTTATTAAACAGCTGTAATCATCAGTCCCTTTTTTTTCCTTACATGCTTTGGTTAGCTTGCTGTTACCTATCTTCAGGGGAGTGGAAGTGAGTGTGATGAGGTGAGGTGGTGAGGTGGTAAGACATGGGTGGGGGCAGCAATCAGGAAGTGGTAAAGAAGAACAAAGTGAAGAACAAGTCTACCCCCAAAAATCATTTGCATCAAGGTTTAGGATTGATTACCTGAAATTAAAAGCCATTAGTGTTGTTGCGAATATTATAATTGATATTAGCTTTGACCTTGAGAAATGTAGAAAATCACAACATCCTCATCACCCTCAAGTAACCTCGTTAACATGAAAGGAATACATGTATTATTGTTATTGTAGATTAATGTCCTTACTTATGCTTACTTTTTCAGATGGTTTGAAGAATAAACATGGCAGATCAGGATGGATGCCTGCAGGAAAAAAAAGATGACCTTGCAGGCTTAGATGTTCCAGGGGAAGAGGCTCTAATTCTTCAAGACTGTACAAACATTTCAAGCGACAGTCATAATGAATCAACAGACTCTCTGAGCCTTAACATTTCCGATGATGCAAAGAGTGGTGAGGGCAGTCTTTCTGCAGCGCCAGTGTTGTGTGCAGTTGAAGCAGAAGTTAATACTGGTAACGTGCTCAGAAGCCCGCCCAAACTTCAGCCTGCTGTTGCTGTTGTTAAAAGGTAATTTGAAAACATATGACTACTGTGATCTGAGACCACTTAACAGAACTGGAATGGAATTCGAGATAGAGGTGACACTCTTTTGTGTGCCCATGTCTCGGCCCATGTTCTCTTAAGGGTGCCAACATATTTCTTAATATTTCATTGCCCACTGTTTCATTTGAACCTTTCCACTTAACCTCTGTCTATGTTATGTGAGATTCTTTTGTACCTTATTGCAGAAAAAGTGATGAAGCAGTCAAGGCTGCTTTCAAACCTCTCACTGGAAGTATGAGGAATACTCCTGCCAGTTTGTCCATCATTGATGCACCATCATCATCATCTGGCAAACCGATGCGGTCAACTAGGTCCTCCATTGACCCAAAGTTTGCAGCTAAGCAGAGAAGCTTTCTGAATAAAGTGCATAATGCATTGTCAGCCAATCGAATTGACGATACAAGTTCATGTGAAAGTGATTCAGAGATGATGGAGGTTGAAACATCAGATGATAAATCTCCCACGTACATACCTGGTTTTGAGGACATTGAAGTAAGACGTGCAAGTTTCCTTTCAAATGGCAGCATTAAAAGGAAACGCGAGGACATTACTGTATGCAAAATGAAAGTTTCTGAGAATTCAAATAATGAAGAGCTGTTCAGTTCTGACACAGTAGAAGAGAAAGATGTAGACTATCTGTTGTATAAGAAGAGGATGATTGTTAAAGATACCAGTCATCCCCCACCTAAGAAAAGGATTAGTGTCAGTGATGATGGCACAAAAGTAAGTCATTATTTTGTTGCAAGGAATATCTCTTATATCTTTTGTGAAGAAAAACATCTTTTAATAAACTAATTCGTAATTGGTTGTCTGTGGAGATCTGTAAAATGTAACTTACATATCTAGAACTCTAGGTTTTGTTCCTTCTTTATGCTTATGAATGTTTTTCACTTTCTGCACACAGAAATTGAGCGACGCATTTTGCTGGTTCTGCCATCATCCTGATGTTGACCTGGATTGTGCATCCTGTCCCCGTGCTTATCACAGTCGATGTCTGCGTAGATGTCCTCCAGTTGACCCTGTTGCAGAATGGGTTTGTCCAGAATGTGTTACTGTCATAAAGGCTGAAAACCAAGAAACAAGGTATTGTCTTATCCTTCAGTACACATAATAGATTTAAGTACCTCAATTCTCTTTGGTTAAATATTATACTCTAATTTTTCTTGTTGCAGATCCAAAGCACTTAAAATGCTTGCTCTGGATGAACTTTGCAAGCTATTGATATTTGCTGTCAACAGAATGAAATCTTGCAGCGGCGTAAGAGTTTTTCAATATTATTTTCTGCTTTACTTGCCAGGGATACCCTCAATCGATATCTATGACAGTCTTGTTACAATTTTGTGCAAATTATTTTAGGCTGATGTGTTCGAGAGCCCTGTGGATGACCTGGAGTTTCCTAGCTACAAAGATGTTATCGTAAATCCCATGTCTTTATCCATATTGGAAAAAAACATTAAGAGAAAGATGTATGGTTCCACAGAGGCTTTCGCAGTGGATGCGTCCTGGATTGTCCACAACTGTGTTGTATTTAATTCAAGTAAGTTACTTCAATTTCTTTAAGATTTTACTGTGAAAACATTTTTGTATTCTGTCGAATTTTTTCTCTAGTCGATTACTCCTACATTCTTAACTTTTTGTGTCTCGAAATACCTCGTTATTTCCCATTTTAATTTTTAAAAGTATTAAGTTTTGTTTCTAAAAGAAGAATTAAGTACTGTTAACAATTAGTTTTGATTTTGAATTTTCGTTATTATTTATTGTGACTATTATATTTTATCTATTCAGTTCAGCATTGTGCCTATTGTTCTTTTCAGGCAGCTCAAAACTAAGTTCTGTTGCTAAAAATATATTGAAAGTATGCAAACAAGAAATGGCTGAGATTGAAAATTGCCCTGATTGTTACAAATACTCATACTCGGAGGACGCAAATTGGTTCATTCAAGTTTGTGTGAGTATAGAATAAAACAAAATCGTGCTTCCTTGAATGATGCTCAACAACAAGTTTAAATTCTAAAATTTAATTAAAAAATTGTAATATTGCAGCAAAAACCTCATCTTCTTGTCTGGGCAAAACTGAAAGGATTTCCATTCTGGCCTGCTAAGGCTATACGAGCCAATTCAGATTCGCTTGATGTTCGCTTTTTTGGAGCACATGACAGGTAAGTTATGCTGATTTGATTGTTGACCATTGTCTTACAAAGGTAAAGGTGTATTGCTTCACAAATTTTGATTTCATTTCAGAGCATGGGTCCCTGTGCGCGATTGCTATCTGTATAGTCAAGAAAATCCCAATCCTGCTGCACCAAGTAAACAGCAACCCAAGAAAAATTCAAAAAACAATCTTGATACTTGTGTTGAGGTATAGTTTATTTCTCTGAGATTGCTCTGATATTTCACCATTTAATCAATTGAATCAGGTTGCAATATCCTGGTAAAACAGGGAATGCAATTTTTGTTGCTGCTATACTACGGTATTTCTGAGCCTTATTTTCTTTCAGGAAGTGGAGTTACATATTCAGTTACTTAAAGAAAAATTTGTTGAATTCAAATATGCTCCAGTGAAAACCCCTATCTGCAGTGCTAAAAAAATCACTGATCATTTGAAATTCATGTTGCCACATGTGAGTAAAGTGATATCGAGTAATTGTTTGAATGATATTGTGATGATTGACTTGTTTCGACTTTGTTTCATATTGCTATGCAAAATTATTATCTCTAGTTTATGTATTTACAGTATTCAGGCGAACCTTTCACAATTTTGAATACTGCTTCTTCATCTAAACGCACTTCACCTAAGGTAAAAACAGTTAGTGGTCTCTCACCAAAAAGGATGAGGAAGAATGCATCATCTACATCACTGCATGATCCAACTGCTAAGGAGAAAGGCACTTCTGTGTCAAGTGACATCATATCAGCAACCAGTGTGGTAAAGAGAGAAAGTGTTGCGGAAGAGGAGACAGTATCTCCAACCCCAGTTATAAGTAATGGTTCTGTAAGTTTGGGGACAGGAGCTTTTGAAACAAAAGAGAATTTGGAATCACTCAAACCTGACTCCAACTCATCTTCCCGTGGAACATTAACATCTCCTGAAGCAGTTAACATTGTAGAACAGCGTCTGAAGAAGAGGGATGCTCGTAAAGTTGGATTAGTTGATAGGATTCAAGAGAAACTGGCTTTATGGACTGCACGACCCCTATGCCCCTCAACAGATGATTTAACTTTATGTAAAACCAATACAGAGGATGTCGCCAATGAAGAAGCTGACATCAAAGAAAAATCACTTGGGGAAGGTACAGAGTCAGTTGCAGTGTCCTCTGGAATTAAAGGACCTTCTAAAATTGATGATATTCGTAGTAAGCAGACAGAAGAGAACTGCATTCCTGAAACTTTGGCTCATAAAAGTGTCTCTAATGCACAGTCCGCAACTGACCAAAATGAGAGTAAACTGAAAGATTTCTTTGCTGGAGCAAAACCAGTCCAAGAAGGTGCCAAGGAATCAGTAAATAAAATACTGCAGGCTTTTAACATGAGCAAATCTCATCCCAAGGTAGTTCTGCGGAAACTTGTTTTCACAAAAGATGAAAAAGAATCTACCGAAGATCAAAAATCAAAAGATTTGGTTGATAGGCCATTAATGAACTCTGAAAAGACTGAAAATGGAGTTGACTCCTCTAAACTAGGATATACTGCTCAGTTGGCTGAGGCTGAAATGTTTACCATTTCTGATATGCTGCTATGTCCTGATGACATGAAAGAGCGTAGGGCCAAATCGCCTGCTCCTCTAATTAAGGTCAAGGCCAGTTCCTCTCGAAAGTCTAAACCTGCAACATCCATCAAGAAAGTATTGAAGTCTCCTAAGGAGTTAGTGGAATCTGCAACTAAATCGGCAAATGTGTCACAATCAAGCGGCACGAACGGATCTTCAACTGGGCCTGTAGTTGAGATTGCTCCTGATCCTGCTACCAAAAATACTGCTGCAATAGTTAAGGAGAAAATAGTGACATCTTCTGATGAGCCTGAAGTGAAGTCTGTAGTGACGCAACCAGTTCAGTCGCTAGATAAACAATCTTTGGCTGAGTCCACGGAGTCATC
The DNA here is from genome assembly GCA_902196195.1 of Aptinothrips rufus. Lineage (NCBI taxonomy): Eukaryota > Metazoa > Arthropoda > Insecta > Thysanoptera > Thripidae > Aptinothrips > Aptinothrips rufus. The sequence goes on along the minus strand of CABIKL010003258.1, from coordinate 4,484 downwards.
ACAAGGACATTCCTCAGATGGGTTTCCCATGGAGCCTGTTGTTGAGAGTGCTTCTGGTTGTGCTGCTGAACCTTCCCCTGTTTGTTCTACAGCATCCACCACCATGCCAAATACTGCTGCAGCAAACTTATCAACCAGTCCGATTGTGGAACATGCAGTTGAGTCTTCATCTAGGTCCACTGTTGAGCTACATTTGAAACCCACAGCAAGAGTTTTAGGGCAATCTGCAAACAAAGAAACAACTGAGTCGGCATGCAAAGCTGGGCCTGCCTCTGAAAAACACACTCTTTGTGAGACTGAAATTGTTAATCCAAATCAAAAGAAATGTGCAGTTTTGGGAAAAGAGGATATCAGCTATGAAACATCTAAGGGTAAACTTGTGAAACCGATGAACATTGTTCACAGATCTTTTTCTATTCGTGCCAAACCCATATCTCAACTCAGAGATTCTTCTAACAACGGTCAGAAATCTCAAGTAGACGATTGTAAGAAGTTGGATTTAAGTAACTGCCTTGAATCTAATGATTCTATACCTAATATGGCAGATAGTGCTTCTAACTCTGGTGACAATTCTATAAGCAATGAACAGCAAATTGCAGTGAAATCAAATGTGCATCCTAATCCTACTGTAACTGTTGAAAACCAGAATAGCAGTTTATTGAAGGAGCTTGTAAAAATAACGGCTATTCCAAAATCTTCAGAGATTGTTGTCGCTGCAGATCATTCTATTTCAAATGCAGTGCCAAATACGAAGGTAGGCTTTTGCTTCATTGATGGGGCTCATCAATGAATCACATGATCCCATTTTCATGATTTTTATCTTCCCCAGCCTCTGTAGGATCACGTGATTCATGGATGAGCTCATAGTTTCTCTCCCTTGTAGGAACGGAAAACTATATTTGAATGCATTAATATGTTCTTTACATATCTCTAATGTGTTTTGCTTAATTTTAACAGGGATTGATAGTAGTTCAACCAAGAAAGTCCCAGTCAAATTTAGCTAAACCATCTTCTCCCCCAAAAGTGGTGACCTCACCAAACAGAGTGTTACAGGCAGGCACAAGTATTTTGAAAGCAAAAAATCCACTATCAAGTGATGGAAGTATATTGCTATCAACAAGCAACCGCCAGGTAAAACGAACATTTTGTTCAATTGCGAATGCTTTTTTCCACATAGTCATGTTATTTCTAATTTCCCCTATTTTCTTTTAACTCCTTTTCAGGCAATAAAAGTGTCAGCCTCACAGTTATTAACACTAGTGGGTCAAACAACTTCGTCCAAAGCTCAATCATCACAGAAGTCACCAACATTTGTTACTGTATCCCAGAACCCAAGTGGTATGCCAATTGTTCGAAGACTTCTTCCTAAAGTAATACCAATAACATCCGGCTCTTCCACTTCTTCAGTTGCTGGAGTAATGCCTGCCCTCCTCTCCTCTAAACCTCAATCTTTAGTCAATTTAGCATCACGAACCTCCGCGGCTTTGGTGGAAAGCTCATCCCTAAGCTCGAAAATAAATATGAATCCACCGCTTATTCCTGTCACCTCGGAGAATTTGCCAAAACCTTCAATTCCTCAACTCGTTAAGCTGCAAACATCGGATCTAGACAGTGTGTTGAAATCTTCCTCAAGAATTACTGTGGGTCCATTACAACACACATCTAATGATAAAGATTCACAACTGAGAAGCACAAGAGAGATGCCTGCGTTATCTCCAGCATCAGTTCCCAGTCTAATGCCTGTTTCCACCATCCAAGCACAGTCTATTACAGGCACTTGTACTCGTACTGTCTCAGCCTCTGAGACATGTGTGACAACATCATCAAGTGAGAATCTTTTCTGCCAAGGCCCAGTTTCAGGCGAACTTCGTTCTCATGCTAACAAGGTAAAAGCGTGTCTATCAATTGTGCTAGTGTTCTGGAAGCTACCACAATTTCTGATTCTGAACTCTTTATACAGTTGACGGATGTATTTTTGGGATGCTTGAAAGACTGCCTCAGTGAGATGGGCAGTATGGGCAACCTTGAAGCCCAGGTCCGCTGTCTTCAACTGGACTTGGAGCAATTGCAGTGGAGACATCAACAAGAGATGGAGGAACTTCGTCATAATACAGGTGAGTTGAGGCATTTGCAATGCAATGTGCTGTTTACATTCACCAAGTTCCAGTGTTTTGAGGCTCAATCACCTTTCCAGAACTCCTCCTCACTGAAATACGAGACAGCATGAAGCAGGAAGCTGAGCGTGCAGTAACTCAGGCTCTGTTCAAAGCTGCCAAAGAAAAGGAGGAAGCTATTGCAGCAACAAAGGAGAAGCAGTGGTGTGCATTTTGTAAGAAAGAGGCCCTGTTTTATTGTTGCTGGAATACATCTTATTGTGATTATAGCTGTCAGGTATGTACAGAATCTTTTCATAGTTGTGTCAAAATTCCATGCTGGTTCAACCTAATCCAAATTTAATAGAAATTCAATCAACTTTTTATTTCAACAGCAAAATCACTGGCCAGAGCACAGTATGTTGTGCTCCCAGAGTGCATCTTCTGAAGATAATGCGACTAGATTGGCGACTGGGGACCAACAGGTACTACATTAGTGCTTTTACCTTAGCTCTAAGAACATCTGGTCTTTATAGGCAATAGTTGAGCTCTTGTTTGGGGTTGGTTTATGCTTCAGCCTGCAAATATGAGGAAGGAGGACATCAATCTAATGGAGGCTCACTCACCTCCACTTCTTAAGAAGGTATTGAGTGTTCGTTTATGCTTTTGTTAGTGCAGTCGTTGTTGCTTTATGTCTTTGCTGTTCCTTGAGGAAATCATTATAAAAGAAAGTCACTGAAAGAATTGTTCTGGGAAAGGTTTAAATTAGGAAGGGACAAGGAAAACAAATTCTGTGAGAAAAAGGAAACCTTGGTATTTATGATCAGCGATTGATTAGTTGATACCAACATAAATATGACCTCCCCTTTTTTCATTGTATTTTTGATGTATTGTTTCACGCCATAGCCTTGTAATCAAGTGCTTGCTTATCATAAGTCTGCCCTCTGTCCTCCCCTCACTGTGGGACAAGTCACCGAAAAGCCTGAAGAGAATTGCTGTGCACAATCAGCTTTCAGAAATTCCTTGCGGCATTTAAGGATTTTTTGGAGTGCTAATTTCATTTTCCGTCCTAGTCCCAGTCTATGCAGCTTCTGTGTGCATTTTAAAACTTTCTATGTCGGAAATGAAAAGTTTTAAATTTTTATATTATACCCTAGGGGATGGCATATCACACCCACATTATTAACATTATTTTAGCAATGTAGTGTTGCTTCGCAAATGGCTTCCGGTGGTGATACGGAATTCCTTTACTTAGTGTTTACTTTACTCTTGAAATCCGTTGACTTCCCCTCATTTCACAGACTTACTGCCTAAGCATTCAAATTCTTTGTACGTTTTTCTATAACAGTTGGTGTTAAAACCCAGAAATTTATTGACTTGAAAAATTGAGTATTTTTTGTGTTTTGGCGATATGTCCCAATATGCCTGCCCAGTATTATTTCTGTAATTTTCAAAATTTAATCTGCTGTAAATGTTTTCTTTCAGGTGAAATTTTTGTAGAATTTTTTTAAAAATTTGGATGCGAAGCACCAAATCATCAAGCTGATAACTACCATTAGCACATTGTTGATCTGAAGTGTTTGCAGTTGATTAAAATTTATTCATGCAACATACAAGGCTCATACACAAAGTATCTGTTTGCAAAAACTTAACATGAATAAAAAAATCATCATGATTTGTGTAGGATGGATGTCATTTTTAATTCCCTATTCCCTGGTTAAAACAATTCAAGTTTGTTGTTTAATCATGTACTGTTTGTACCTTTATTATTTTTGTTTTGTAATGTTTATGATTGTCGTGTACTTTTGTTTCTATTGTTAGTAAGTATTGTTCATCTCATTGTGTAAAGTAACAAAATCCAAAATATTTCTGTATAGAACTAATAATTATGTTTGTTAGTCTAAACTTTATTTCATATCATGTGTTACCCTGACATGATTTTCTCTGTGATACCTATTTTGTTTTGTTTTTAAATAAATGAACCATAAGCTCAATAATTCTGACCATTGTAAAGGTTATTTTTCCCTCAATTTTTTTTAGGATTTCTCTTAAGATTTTGTTGTATAGCTTTTCACTTTTACGCTATGCCTCAGTAAAGTGACATGTGATCCACATTTGTGATCTCTTTGGTATAGCAAATGTTTGCACTTGCACAGGCTGCTTTTTAAATCTTATCATCAGGCAAACAATTTCCATTGTGGAAATTTCCCTTGTATTTCTGTGAAAAGGAAAAGGCATAAACGTTATAATGACTGTTTCAAAGTGTTACATCTAAGACTGATTGCATAATGCATGTATTAAGGAATTCATCATCCTGAGTTCCATTCAGGAAAACTGAGTACTTAGTTTTGTTGTAAAAGCGTTCCCACTGTTCTACATGACTTTTTTTTT
>CABIKL010003257.1:0-11189 GCA_902196195.1 Aptinothrips rufus | reverse complement strand
AAGTTAGGCTAGCCCGGCGGCAGCTCCCCTCTCCTCGCCCCTTCCCTGCCAGCGGGTGTGAGGGGGGAGCTGCCGCCTGGCTAGCCTAACTTTGCTCTGGCACGGCTTGGGTGGGCCACCCTGTATGTAAATATATTTAAATTACGTAAATTAATTTACGTAAATTTGTCCGTTTCACTCGAGGGCCCATCCCCTGCGAATCTCCACTCAGCCCAGTAGTACTAGCCCTCCTCAGGTGCTAAGTGAGTGCACTGTCCCTGTGCATTATAAACTGCAGCATGGCATCGGTTTGAGGTGAACATCCGTACAACCCCAGCTAGCATTCCCCAGCAGTACAGCCCACTCAATGCACGTCCGTTCCGTTGTGTCACCGGGACCTGACAAGTGGCATCAATCACTTCCTCTGACATCGCGAGGACTAACTGAGCTTAGCCGAGGGTCCGTACGACAGATTCCTCTGGCTTTGCTTTGCTTTCTCTCGCGAATGCACCGCCAATCTTTTGATCTCGCTCGAGTAGCGATCGTCCTGCCAGTCGTCCCATTCGCGGACAGGGCTTTGCGACGCGACAAGGCTTAGTTTTTGAATGCTGTACTCTGAGGTGTCGCAACAACGTAAAGGGTAGTTTAAAAAAAGAAAACTGCCGATATCGCTATTTTTTTTAACTTTTGCTTTTAAATCCAGTCAACTCTTATGACCCAAAGAAATCGAGTTCACAGCATTTTGGGTCAGAATTCAAAAATATTTAGTGCGTTGGTCTTCAAAGAAATAAATGCAGTTGAAATGTGCTTAATACAACGAAAATGTGTTAAAATATTTCAAGTACAGTACACGGTTAACACACGAGTTGAGATTCTAATGCCCATGCCAGTTGGAAACTTTTCGTTCGCCAGATCGTCTGTCAGCGTCACATTACTGAGTGCATAACAGGGCACGACCGAGTGAGAAACGGATCGTCGACATCGATAATTCGTCGATCTGCCGGACAAAATCACGTCGAGTCGACGTCGAATTGAGCTCGATCGACGTATTCGGTGTAATTTCGACAAAGCATTATTTCCCACTGGGGCATGGCACAGCACAGCCGGTACAGTCAGGTCAGGACCCCTGGGACGGCTGCTGGGCTAGGTCCAGGGCAGCAGGCCTTGACGGGGAGGTGCGCGGGAGGCCAAGTCCACACACACAAGCAACATCACCACCAGGCTGGGGAGGGAGGCCTCAGGGGGAGGGGGAAAGGGATAGGGAAGGAAAGGGAGGGGAGGGACGGGCGGACCAACTATTTTTACAACGAGGAACAGGTGGCCGACGCACAACAAGGAGCCAAGCAGACCGCGCAGAGAGATGAGCGGGGCTAGCGGGACTAGCGGGGCGGCTCGGACTATCAGCATCGCCACGACGCCACGCCACGCCACGCCATCAAACCCTGGCGCCATTGCACCGGCATCCAAATCCATAACCTTTCCTTCCCCTAAAAGCTCAGCCAACCAGGTCACGGAGGGCATGTAACGCCTATCGATATATCGGCATACTTCATCGATGTGATGCCCAACTAAAGAGGAACTTTTGATCGGATGGATTAGTGGATTTACGTAACTGCGCAAGCTCAGAGCGTTAGCCAGGCCGACAGCTGGGGAGGGGGAGTGGAAAGGGGGGAGGGGGGAGGCAATCAACAACGAAGAAAGGGGCAAAGGCGAGGGAGGAAAAGGGAAGGGCGTTGAACCCCATCTCTCTCCACCCACCAACCTGTTGCTTGCTGCTTGAATCAACAGCGCAGAACTAAGCGGTCGATCGGCAGCGCACAGTGCAAATGACTATGATGCGCAGTGATAGACAAGAAAAGCCGAATGAAGACCATCAACACATAGAAATATCGACAGGGCCTGGGCCTATGTGACTAAAATAGAAAGCGAGATGTATAAAATTGAAATCTTCCTCTGTTCGCCCCTCTGTACTTGTTGCACTTCTAAATGTCTAGTAACTTTTTTGCTTGCACTTAGTAACAATTTTAAACATAACTAGAATTAGAAACAATTTTTCCTACCTAGCCACACAATATTTTCGAAATTTTTTCTACATAGCTATAAAATTGTTTACTCATTCTAGTTATGTTTAAAATTGTTTCTAGGTCCGTACAAAAAAGTTACTAGACATTTAGAGTGTAGACAATCACGAGTCTCCCCTCTAATCTCCCGCATCCTCTCTCACGTCAGCTCGTGCTGGTCACCGGTTGCACGTCAGCTGTACTCAACACAATGCAGCAGCCCTGCTCCACGTACGTTGTTGTTGGCGCCGTGGGGGTGGTCGCTGTAGCTGTCCGAGGTGTCAAGCTCGAAGTAGAACATGGGGACTTGCTGGTGGACATGGTCCGCCCCATGGTCTGATTCTCGTCCCCCAGACATGGCGAGCAGGGGACGACTCACAGCATGGGACACCGAGCACCGCCCTCCTCAAGTCCAGCCTGTGCTTCGCTCTCAAGTCCACCCGGTGTTCCACCCTAGGGTCCACCCTGAGGTCCTCTCGTGAGTCCAGGTCGGGGCCGCCCAGTCGTCCTGCTCTGCTCGGAAGCTGGGAGGCAGGACCTAGCCGTCCTAGGAGATACGGGACGCGGCGGACTATCAACAAATCGACACCCCGGGCCGGCGAGGAGCGGCGTGGCGTGGCGTGGCGGGGCGTAGCGGGGCGGCGCGCAGGTAGCCGGCGAGGCCGGCTGCAGGGCGGCAGGTGACGCGTCGGACCAGGTCGCGGCGAGGCGGTGCTCGGCTAGGCTCGCTGCTCTGCTCGAAGCACCGCGATGCTAGCCACTGGTGGCGCCCCGCCGCGCCGCGCCGCGCCCTGGCGCTGAGATCCTGAGGCTGTACCGCTTGGCAGGGCTGGCCAGGGCTGTGCCAGTCCACCCTACCCGCCCCGCGCCACCCCCCGCCCCGCCACCCTAGAGATGACGTCCCCACTCAGCGCCTGTAAACTAGGACCTATCCGACCCCCGCCCCGCCTCGCCACGCCCGCGACGCGCTCATCCAACGGGCTCAACAACTATCAGCGCCTCTTACTTCGCCCTGCGATCGTGATGGCCGTGAGGCGGGGCGGGGCGGGGCGGGGCGGGGCGGGGCGGGGCGGGGCGGGGCGGGGCGGGGCGGGGCTGGGCGGCCAGGAGGCGTTGTGGCGCCTAAACGCGACCCGGCTGGGGGACGAGGCCTTGCGAAGTTCAGGGCCACCACAGTAAACACAACTTTCAATTTCCGATGTGTCATTTCAGCCGTCGCTCGCTTTCCGCGAGGTAAAACTAGCAACGTTAGGGTTTGGCCTCGGCATAAAATACAGGGGACGCACTCTCAATGAATTGGACGACTATGTCTCGATTTTGATTTCGTAAGCTGAGCAAAGAACAGAGGAAAAATCGCAAAGTACTGATAGCGAAGTATACTCGTCCCAAAGACTGTGACCTGTCGTGTCAGAGCACTTTGACTTTGAACTATGAATTTGAAAAGCGTTTCAAATGTCAAAAGAATGCGCAATCGTACCTTAGGATTCATCATGATAGACGGCTGCGTTCCTTCACGTCCCACCTGCTGTCCAACAGTATCGCGACTACTGCACCGTGCAGCATGTGGCCTCTTAAAGATTCTGCTCGTACGGCAGTTGCAAATCTTATCTCGCTCGTAGGTAGATTCAATTCACGAATCTATACTCAGTAAAAGCAAAAGTTAGAATGTATTTTGTTAAATTTGGAGGCCGAGAAAGAAGCATACATAGAATGTTTAGAGGCTGTTTCTTATCACGAGTATCCTTTGATGTGCACACCGCCCCTGGTCTGATTAAATCTGAAATCTGTCTGTCTGTCTGTCTGTCTGTCTGTCTGTCTGTCTGTCTGTCTGTCTGTCTGTCTGTCTGTCTGTCTCTCTCTCTCTCTCTCTCTCTCTCTCTCTCTCTCTCTCTCTCTGGATGCGACGCTGGAGCCGTGCGGGGTCACGACCGCGACACCTCACCGCCACCACAACACAACAGCAACAACAGCAGCAACAGAAACAATGACAACAACGCCGAAACAGCAACATCAGCGCAGACTTGCCCGCCGGCGGCGCCCCCCCCCTCCCCCTTCTCTCCCCTCCCCTCCCCTGCCGCGGGATAGCGCTTGCAGCTCACAGTGCTCTCGAGGGGCTGCTACGTTACGTTCAGGTCCGTCTCGCTTAGGATGATGCGGACTATTTCGACAGTTCGTTGGAGGACAATTAGGTTTCACTTTTAAGAAAATGATGGTCGAGAAAAAATTGTGCGATTGTACTTAGCATCCGGGAAGAGTACGTATCAAAATGACGCAGGTACACTTTTAACCTCTTCACTCAGTTTCACTCGTCAATGCAAGGTACATGAATGAGTCATCCCGGAAATGTGTGATGCTCGAATGAACCTTGAACCGATTCCTGTTATCTTAGGACGCCGCTATCCACCTGCGGTCTCGAGACAATCTGATCCACTAGAAGCGATGGACTAAACTTGAATGCAGGAAAGCGAGTCGAGGAGTGCAGTACTGACTGCTTCTCGGCAGGGTGCTGCGCCCGGAGGGTATGCAGCCCATTCGACACGTGCTCCTCGCACCTCGCAGCGCTGTCCCTGTCCCTGTGCTCTCCCCCGCCCCGCCACCGAACGAAAGCGACATGGAGAAGTGATTCAATCGACGCTCCGATTGAAATCAAAGTTCGACTTTGAGGAAATACTTGGTATCGAAAAGGCATCGGTTCGAAGTCGAATTTCGCTACGATGTCGTTTTCCGTACCACGTTTGAATCGAAGTAGACACGAAAAACGACACAAATTCAACATCGATGTCGAATCGATATAGTTGAGATGTCATGTCATCCTTTCGCACGGGAGAGAAGTGATTCAGGACAGGCATCATGCACTGTGCATGGCATGATAAATCACCTCTCCCTCACACACACAGATCACACGGTCCCAACTTCCACCACACGAATTGCGAGTCAAGGTCAACCAAGGACGTAACCGTGGCTGCCCACTTGGAGTGGCTGCCAGGCCTGCAGCGGTGGCTGGCGCGGCGTGGCGCGGCGTGGCGCGGCGTGGCGGTAGTAACCGGACATTGCCCGATCTGCCGCGCCGATGATTTTGTTCCTGCTCGATCGCTGCTACAACTCATTGCTCACCTTCTCCTTTTTGCATCGTTTCCTTCCGAGTACGACAACTGAAAAGTGGCAAGAATTGAAAAAAAGCAACATCTCAGCTCTGTCAACCTTAACGATTTCCGAGTTGTATTGTCCTCCGGTTTTAGCCAGAGTGTTCTCTTTCCTTCGGAGCAGCAGTCTTCTTGTGCGGTGTCTCTCTACCACGCCCCACCCCTTCGGCATATAACAGCCCCTTCTTTCCCTTGGGTAGGCCAGAAGGTGGATGGGAAGAACACGGTCGGGAAAAGCAACCTCACAGGAGACCTGCAGCAAAGTCCCTTTCGATGGGTTCGGGGGATACGTTCGTCCCTCATGTGAGGTGTCACAAACATACATTAGAAAATACAAAATTAATATTTTAGTAGTAATAAACTGGCAACCATTTGAATCAATCCGGCCTCGGGAACATATTTTCGCATATACTGACAACACTATTAAAATCTTACGTAGGATTGCTTCGTCTTACTTAGGTTTTTCTTCGAATTACGAAGAACTCTAAGAAAACGAAAGCTTACGAAGAATTTTCTACGCACAAACATAGGATTTTCTTCCTTAAAGAAAGATAATGGTTTGTAACTAAGAATGCTTAAAATACTTTGTAATGTTTCATCAGTGAAGAGACGAAGAATCCAAACCAATTCAGAAGAACAGAATGAAGTCACTTGTCGTATTAGGCACAAAGATTAAACCAGCCTTCCCGAACTCGTCTCGCTCTATTCCCGGCCAGCGCAGCGGCGTGTCGTTGCCCCGGCAGTAGTTATCCGTATTTGGAGCGCACCTCACGTTACCTTCTCGCCGTCAACAGCACGAGACGAGAGACGCGGCGCTGCGGAGCCGCGCAGCTGCGACACAGCTGCAACATTATCCCGAGGGGGCGGGGGGGGGGGGGGGGGGGGGGGGGGGTGATCGAGGACCCCCTCAAGCGAATTGTCCCATTAGCCGGCGATGGCTTCATTTCCACAGAAGAGCGTAACGAGCACGCTGGACAGGACAGGACAGGCAGCGAGCAGGGATTGACGTCACGACGCAGCGGCTCCAGGCGGCGAGCTTGCAAATGAAAGTGACTTGACTTTCAAGCAGAATCGGAATTTACATTCACAGCGACAAGAAGAAGTGTAACGTTATATGCCGCAAGAGCGCGTGATGAGGTTTTTAGTGATCTCATCGCGCACGCGTCTGATAAGGGATGGTGCGACGATTCATTCGGTAAACGAAGGCGCGTCTGAAGGTCGGTGTCGTCACCGCTGTTCCACAGAGGCGTGTGACGATAGGTACACCATAATTACGCGCATCTTATAAGTGACTCCTCATCCTCGCGAATGGGAACATGCACACGTGCCATTGCTGTCAAGACGAGATCTCCGCGCGCTCCTTTCAAGAAAACGTCTGACTTCAACAAAAGTAGACTAAGACCTTCGCACAGTCCTGGCTGCAGCGACAACGCAGCCACACCAGCTATCATTCTTCCGACCTGCGGTGCATCATTTTGACTTGCATTAGCTCCAACGTCACGATGAGGGAAGACCAAACGAGCGTCGCAAATTACTGAGCTTCCAATGATAACCACACAGAAAAAAAAAGCCCAGAATCCAGAGCAACCCATCCAAGAAAAATATAGAGTAAAAAAAATCAAGATAAATTTTGAGACTTTTTCAAAATGACCAGGAAGCTCCGAAACGCGTTTTGTAACAAGTGTCAAAATAATCGTCAGCAACATTTTAAATTTTTTAAATACATTTTTTAATAAACCATGCAGTGCGTGAGCTCCTAATCAGGAATCAGGAACGCTGGGGAGATAGCTCGTTGCGCCTCGGGACGCCTCAAAGCGCCACGTGGCGAGAAGCAACAGGTGTGGCGCCTGATGCCGTGCGACATGGCAGTTATGAATGATCGCACTCACTCACTCGGTCACTTCTCACTTACTCATTCATTCGCGTCACCGGGCACTCTAGTCTACCTGCAGGCACGTGAGCGTCAGATGGACAAAAGAAAGTAGCAGATTTTTTTTCAGTATTTTGAAAATGATAAACGAAGATCGAAACTCTTACGCTGATAGAAATAACATTGTACGGCATGAGGCTCTCGTGAGAAGAACATATCGGTTTGGAACACTACTGCCGAGCAAACATCGTAGTTAGCTCGGGAAGGTTCGGACCCTGCCCTGCCTCTGGCCCTGGCCCTGCCCGGCCACTGAGCACTCCCCTCGCAGTGCGGAGGGGCTCGCCCCGAACTCGCCTCCTCGCCGAGCGAATGAGGATAGAACTCGTTGAGCAGAGTGCCCCGACCTGACCTCGCCACTTGCCCTCCCCGGGCTTCGGCCACCAGACAATTCTTTCAACAAAAGTACTTCAGTAAAATTTAAAACCAGTTAAGAATTGAGAGAAAAGAAATGCTGTGAAATATGTGCAATCCCATCTGCAGACCAATAGCAGACCTACAGCAGGACATGCGCGCTTGTCTGATAATCGCTGTGACGAATTTGCTAATCCGCGCATCCTATGTCGGTGTGACGTGTGACCTCCATGTCACGGATTGTCACGGGCTTGGGCTTGGGTGACCTTCAAAGCGGCGAAGCGTATGCAGTAACGTGCCGCGCTGAGCCGAGGGACGCCAGGAGGTCCCCGCCCCGCCCACGCCCCGCCCTGCCCTGCGGGGGGAGTACAGTGCGAGTAAGATCACTACGACGCCCGCTATTTGTCACCAGATAGCAATAGGCAGGACAAGGGAAAATCGACGAGCCTCCAGCCTCGGATGTCGACCGGCACTACTTGGCCGCAAAATTGACCGAATTAGGCTAAAAGCTCTGTTCTTGACTTGACTGCTTTTTGGGGTGCGCTTAAGGTTCATTTTTGTCTCGTACGAAGTAAATGTATGCGTGAAATATGTACTTGAATTGCACTCGACTCAAGAAATCTACTCAAATAGTGAATGAAAATTCAAGTACGCGTTTTTCTAGGTAGGTGTTTAAAAATTGGCAGCGGCGCTGCCAACATGCCCCCAGCTGCTCACCGCGCGGAGCCCCGCTCCCGCCAAGGTGGCTCCCCCTCAGAGGAGCTGACCATCCCTAACAAAATGGCCACAACCCCTCCGCCTTACCCTAGCCGTAAACCGAGCAGCCGGGCCGGGCGCGCTTTAACAGTAAGCTGCCGGTGAGGCTGACCTACTCTTTGCCCTTCTATTTCCTGGTCGCTTACGCTGAAACGTTGTCTGTGGGCTACGTTAGCCACAGGTTGGTACGGGCTCCGTAAAAGTTCTTCTTTAACGTTCGAACCAAGGGGTGCATCATGTGAGAATATTACTCGTTAGAATTTAAAAATAGAAATTCTGGATCCTTGACCCCCCAGCGCAGTTGGCCACGTTGATTGAAAAACAAGAGATTTTTCGAGGCGACCGACCGACCACCATTAACAACTTATGTCTGAGGGGACTGCCAACAAAAAGACGGGAGGGGTGGGGAAGGGAGAGCTGAATGGGGGAGGGGGATGGGTGGGGTAGAGGGAGCTGAAGGGGGGAGGGGGATGGGTGGGGTGGAGGGAGCTGAAGGGGGGAGGGGCAGGGGAAAGGGAGAAGGTTGGGCTGGGACCCACTGACCGCAACACACTGGCCCAGGGCTGTTCATCAAGACAGACTGTGCAGTCTGGGATAAACAGTTGGTTTGTAATATTGTCGCAATTTCAGTCGGTTTACATGTTTCCAAATTTTTCATCAGCGATGCACAGTGAAGCTGCCAGTAGGGTTTTGGAAGGGCATAGTCTCGCGTAAGATATTTCCTCTGGCCAACCCTAGATTTAAGAAACTTCACCGAGTCCCTTTCCCTCACATCAACTTCTACACTTGTCTTGCCCTTTGAGAAGGGGATTCGTGGCCCAGCTTGTACTTCGTCATCCTGGCGATTCAGTTCGTTGTCTGCACGACGCCTGACGACGCGCTGCACAATCCCTATTCCCAGACCAATGATCACCTCCTGCATATAATGCCGCCTATCATTCTCTCCATATCCCCGGCGGCGCTTCCTCGAGTCTCGCCTCTGGTTATCAAGCAGCAACCGCGCGCGACACGATCGCGAAGAAAAGATACAACCAAAGGCTCTCAGTCTGTCCTGCACTGCAATATGTGCATTGCACTGCGCTGCGGAGGCCCCACATGACGTCAGGGAAGATTTGAAGAGGAAAGCAGGCAGGCCGGCTGGTCAGTGAAGGGAGGTCAGTGCCCGACAGCGCAGTGTTTACAAGGCGGTGGCCGCGGTGGCGGCGGTGGCCGTACTGACCCATATATGCACGGCGCTGTCTGTTTACCCCACACTGCTCGCCTCGCTCACCCTCCCTTTCATCTGGCCTGCCTGGGCTGGCCTGGGCTGGCCTGGGCTGGCCTGGGCTGGCCTGACCCACATCAGTACGAACTCCTGCCCGGGCGGGGTGGGGCGGGCGGGGCGGGTCGAGAAGCACCTGCAGCAAACACCTCATAATGCTTTCCTTCGTCTTTTCTGATGATTTCAACAGATCATAAACTGTTGCTCATTTCATCTAAGGACTGAAGTCGTACAGAAAATTAACCTACGTTTTGCCAGGTGGTACAGTTATTTGGCTAGTTTTCGTAGCAATACTCGTTCTTTTGGTTCCGTATAGCCTTGACGTAGCTTCTTCTTCTATCTCAAATTAGTCCAACTTCAATATCACGAAGCTTTCCATTTCCGAAAAGAAATAGAGATATTCAAAATAATATTGGCAAGCGTGTCTAATTTTCTCCCCTCTCCTCCTGGAGCTCCCCCACCCTATTCCAGAGCCTGTCTTCCGGGCGGCATCTTCAACCCCGCCCGCACTCCGAGATTGACGAGGCAGTTACGTGAATCAGTCGTTGAGGCCGTCGTAACGTTACGGTAATGCTCTTGGGAAGAGGCCTTGTTACCTCAGATTTCACGAGCACACGTGCAGCCCGCGCCCAGACCCAGCCTCGCTCAGTGACATAGGCCCGCAGTGAACCAGGCACACGTCACACACTTTCAGTTCCTTACATAGAAACGTCTACGTACTACGCACAAACTAACCTAACCTTAAGTGGTGTTTTGAGCAGAGTAGCCCTTATACGAAGAAATGGCTACATAAGGTATGAACAGCTGAGTTCGTGCTATGTAGAGCTTATAGTTCATATAATGTAGAGCTGCCCGCTGCCCTACGTGTTACGAAGAAGCTGCGTACATAATTTAGAGCTGCCTACGTATTATGTTAGACACTGGAGGTCTAGGTCCTAATATGAGCGGTGCTAAGTCAGAAACTGAGAGTGCAGGTGGGTGGCGCTGTGATTGGTGTATGTCCATGTTGACGTCACTTGACGTCGATTGACGTCAAAATGACCTCAAGATGATGTCAAGTGACGTCAACATGACAATCTCCGCTACTAGCGCAGCAGGGCACTGCACCGCCATACGCACAGCGAGTCCGAGACCTTGCATTCGAAGTTTCGGCCCTTCGAGTTCGAAGCTTGCGAACACATTTCGCTTCGAAGGTTCGATACCTTCGATAAAAAGGCTCAGTTTGTTGTGAAGCGCGCTAGGAGCGCCAGTGTGCCTCTTAATCGAAGACTGCGAACCTTTGAATCGATATGTTACCGGTAGCTTCGCGTTCCAAGCTCCGGATCTTCGAAGAAGCTTCGAATGCAAGGTCTCGGACTCGCTGTGCGAGAAATGACGTCGACCGAAAACGATATCGAAATAGTGATGTGGAAAGGAGCAAAACCACGTTAATCCGTTTTCGTTCCTGACGTGGCATTCCTCACAGGGATGATGGTACCTTTCACTCCCACACATGGCAGTAGGTAGCATGGCAGCGTCCCTCTGGTGGTCAAGGATCGGCTCAGACAGAGACTCGCCTGGTAGGTATCAACCCGTGCAAAATGGAGTGAAACCTGAAATCAGCTGGATCGGGTGTGTGATCCCGCTGCAACGGCTTCAAGTCCGGAGGGTGAAGGGGCGTGACGACCGGCCGGGTCCCCCCCCCCCCCCCCCCCCCCCCCCCCCCCCCC